>JASVEL010009990.1:0-112884 GCA_032618575.1 Nicotiana noctiflora
TTCGCAAATGACTATTCCTCCACTTCATTGTGGCAATGGACTCACTGCGCAACAAGACTTTTAATAGACGAAAAGAATTAACAAACAAGCCAACAGAAGTATCAAAGCTCATATGATGGACTGTTATATCAAATAGTTAACGAAGAAAAGTCAATAATATGTTCGGTTATAATAGCAAGAAACTTTGAATAAGACGAATGAGAGGATCAGTCTTGAATGACTTTGCGAGAATCTAATCATCTAAGCCAGTAGCAAACAGAAGTCGTCGGAAGTGAAACAATTGCAGTGCAGCGGATTAGTCTAAAAGATTAGCAAAGAAAAACTATTACTACTAATAAACAGGCAAAGAAAATCTTGTGCTTATGCTTTTAGTTGTTATACTACTAGGTTTCTTTTACAACGACTCGAAGCATGTATGATTAATTTAGTTGCAGCATTTCACCTATAAATGTTGACTAATCCACAGTAGAGAAAGAAATACTCGGAGCAAATCAAATTTTATAAAATGTATAAAATGTATAGCTTAGTGTCAATCTGTCAAAATAATGACATAGTCTAACTTTGACGACACAGTCAGTTTTGATTGTATAGAAATATATCATTATCGCATCATTCTCAAAATAGAGCAAGCGATTGATCATACTTGACACTTTGTGCTGCTCCGCAAGATTAACAAAGAAAAAGAATTTACAAACAAGTAAAGAGAAGTAATGAAAATAGAGCAAGCGATTGATCATTCTCTCTCTCTCTCTAACGCTAGCTGCTGAAAATTTCTGCCGGCCACGTTTTTCCTACGACAATTCACGCATCGACGCAGGTGAGGTAAGGTTTTCTCTTTTCTTTTCTCGTTCTTCCCCTTTTCTTTGTTCCCTACTCTCCTCTTTCTCTCGATCCCTTTCCCCCTTTCCCCTGTTTCTTGGTGGCAGTCGTCCTTCATCGGAAATAACCTGCCGCCGGTGGTAGCCTTAGGTCCCAGGCATCTCCCCCATTTCTCTCACTCCCGCCTCTCTCTCTTCTCTTGGCTCCCGAACTTAAACTACCTAAACTGCCAGCGACAGCTATTGTCCGGCAGTCCCTTTTATTTTTCCTTTCTTCCTCTGCTCCTTCTCCTTTCTTCTACTGTCCTGTTTTATTGCCAAGACCAGTCGCCCAAGGCGGCGACCCAGGCAATTTGTGGTTTTTGTCTTATATCTTGGACAGGGCGGGAGAGACAATTTTAGCCAGGCTTAAGCACACGGGTTCGCGAGGCAACAACATTCAGCGGATTGGGAAGTGTGTCCGGACATCTCCGATTATAATTCAGATTTAACCAAAAAGAGAGTTTTCGGCTGGAAGAGCTTTTGGCATTTGGAAGCGAGGAGCAAAGCTACACCGGCCAAAACGAGTAGGTTTGGCGGCAGTTGACCCGGGCGCATCAAAGCTTACTTTCAGGTTTTTCCACCGGGAGTTGGTACCTCCCGATCTCTTGTTTATTCTGTACGTCTTTTTACGTATTTTAACTAGCATCTTGTGTGTGGTTTACTCTATCGTTATCTAGCAAGCATCTTTTTGCGTAATTCTATTAAAGTTCGTCTCTTTTACCGTAGTTTGTTGGAGGGATAGTGGCCGCGGCGGAGGATGGTACTGTAAGGTCATGTCCTCGGGGGGTGGGGGAGGAGGTGAGCAGGGGGGCATGGAGTGGTCCTGTGGGTAGGGCGGGAGGTTTGGGTGGGGAGAGGTTAAAGGACACTCGGAGATTGAGGATCGGGTCGTGGAACGTAGGCACACTAACGGGTAAGTCCATTGAGTTGGCAAAGATTCTCCAGAAGAGGAGGGTCAACATAGCATGTGTGCAGGAAACTAGGTGGAAAGGGACGAAGGCGAGGGATGCAGATGAGTTTAAGTTGTGGTACTTCGGGGTTGAGAGGGGTAAGAATGGAGTAGGTATCTTGGTAGATAGGAATCTTAGGGAGTCCGTGGTTGAGGTTAGGCGAGTGGATGATAGGTTAATGTCTATTAAACTGGTTATTGGCGGTAGTGTTCTCAATGTCATTAGCGCTTACGCACCGCATGCAGGCTTAGCTGAGGAGGTTAAAAGGCGTTTTTGGGAGGGCTTGGATGAGTTGGTGAGTAGTATTCCCCAATCCGAGAAGTTAGTTATTGGAGGGGACTTTAATGGTCATATTGGGGCGGAGGCTGGTGGTTACGGTGAGGTGCATGGCGGCTTTGGCTTTGGGGTTAGGAACGGAGGGGCACTTCGCTGCTTGATTTCGCTAGGGCTTCGGAGCTTTTGATCGCGAACTCGTCATTTCAGAAGAGGGAGGAGCATTTGGTTACTTTCAAAAGTTCCACGGCGAGGACTCGGATTGATTACCTCCTCCTCAGAAGGAGCGATAGAGGGTTGTGCAAGGATTGCAAGGTTATTCCGGGAGAGTCCCTTTCAACTCTTCATAGACTCCTAGTGATGGATGTAGGTCTCCGGGTGAAGAGGAAGAGGAGGGGTTCTCGGGGCCGACCGCGGATTAGATGGGGAACTTTGACTAAGGAGAAAGCCCAGGAGCTGGAGAGGAAGCTAGTTGATGGGGGAGCTTGGAGTAGCTCTGGGGAAGCGGACGCAATGTGGTCAGTGACGGCGAACTTGGTTAGGGAGGCTGCGCGAGATGTGCTTGGGGTAGCCAAGGGCTATTCAGGCAGGCACCAAGGTGACTGGTGGTGGAATGAGGTAGTCCAAGGAAAAGTGGAGGCGAAGAAGGCGGCGTTTGCTAAGTTGTCAGGGAGCTTAAGCGAAGAAGAAAGGAGAGCGAACAAGGAGAACTACAAGGTGGCGAGGAAGGAAGCGAAACTAGCGGTCACGGAAGCTAAAAATGCCGCGTTTGGGCGCATGTACGAGGAATTGGGGGAGAAAGGCGGGGACAGAAAGTTATTTCGGTTGGCTAAGGTGAGGGAGAGGAAGGCGCGGGATCTAGACCAAGTTAGGTGCATCAAGGACGAGGATGGTAGGGTTCTGACGGGGGAGTCGCAAGTCAAGCGGAGATGGCAGGAATACTTTCGAGACCTTCTTAACGAAGAGGGGATCGAGTCTTAGAGCTAGGGGAGCTGGGGCATTCAGAGTGTACTAGAGACCTCGGGCACTGCAGGTGCATTAAGGAGGAGGAGGTCTTGGGGGCTCTGCGTAGGATGAGTAGGGGTCGAGCGACTGGACCAGATGAAATTCCGGTAGAGTTCTGGAAATGCATGGGCAGGACTGGGGCGGAGTGGTTGTCCGGGTTGTTCAATGTGATCTTCAGGACTAAGAGGATGCCGGAGGAGTAGAGGTTGAGTACAGTGGTGCCCTTGTATAAGAACAAAGTGGATGTCCAGTGTTGCAACAACTATAGGGGTATCAAATTAATAAGTCACACCATGAAGGTCTGGGAGAGGGTGATCGAGGCGAGGGTGAGGGAGATGTCATCTATATCTGTGAACCAGTTTGGTTTCATGCCGGGTCGCTCTACTACAGAAGCTATCCACCTTGTGAGGAGGGTGGTGGAACTGTTCAGGGATAAGAGGAAGGACCTGCATATGGTGTTTATCGACTTGGAGAAGGCGTACGATAAGGTCCCTAGAGAGGTTCTGTGGAGATGCTTGGAGGCGAAGAGCGTGCCAGAAGCCTACATCGGAGTGATCAAAGACATGTATGATGGAGCCAAGACTAGGGTTAGGACGGTGGGTGGCGACTCGGACCATTTTCCGGTGGTTATGGGGCTACATCAAGGATCTGCGCTAAGCCCTCTCTTATTTGCCTTGGTAATGGATGCTCTAACTCACCATATTCAAGGGGATGTGCCATGGTGTATGCTCTTTCTTGACGACATAGTCTTGATAGACGAGACGAGGGCTGGTGTTAATGCGAGGTTGGAGGTCTGGAGACAGACCCTCGAGTCTAAGGGTTTTAAACTAAGCAGGTCTAAGACAGAATATCTAGAGTGCAAGTTTAGCGCCGAGTCGAGCGAAGTAGGCTGGGACGTGAAGCTGGGATCTCAGGTCATAGCCAAGAGGGACAGTTTCAGATATCTTGGATCGGTGATTCAAGGGGACGGAGAGATTGACGGGGATGTCACTCACCGTATAGGAGCGGGGTGGTTGAAGTGGAGGCTCGCATCAGGAGTCTTGTGTGACAAGAAAGTTCCACAGAAACTCAAGGGGAAAGTTTTATAGAGCGGTGGTTAGACCTGCCATGTTGTATGGGGTGGAGTGCTGGCTCGTGAAGAACTCTCATGTCCAGAGAATGAGAGTTGCGGAGATGAGGATGCTCAGGTGGATGTGCGGGCTCACCAGATTAGATAAGATTAAGAATGAAGTTATTCGGGAGAAGGTGGGGGTGGCCCCAGTGGATGAGAAGATGCGAGAAGCGAGACTCAGGTGGTTTGGGCATGTGCGGAGGAGAAGCCCTGATGCACCGGTGAGGAGTTGCGAGCGACTGGCGGTGGTTGGCGCGAGTCGAGGCAGAGGGAGGCCTAAGAGGTATTGGGGTGAGGTGATTAGGCAGGATATGGCTAGAATGGGGATTTTCGAGGACATGACCCTTGATAGGAAAGTTTGGAGGTCTAGTATTAGGGTTGTAGGGTAGGGCCTTCTAGAATTCTTAGCACTTCTTTTAGGGGCTGAGTGAGGTTTGGTAGCAATCTCTATAGTTAATTAATGTATTGTGTTGTGCCTCTTATGGTAGTAACCGATTGGTATTATTGCATGTCATTCTACTTTTGGTTTTATGTTTAGATAATTATTTATTTGATTTATCCCGGATTTACTAACATTGTTTTGTTTTGTTTTGTTTGTTGATTTTCTCTCTCTTTTTCTGAGCCGAGGGTCGGCCGGAAACAGCCTCTCTACCCTTTTGGGTAGGGGTAAGGCCTGTGTACGTATTACCCTCCCCAGACCCCACTTTGTGGGAACATACTGGGTAGTTGTTGTTGTTGTTGTTAAAGAGAAGTAATGAAATATAAAGCCACTGACGTAGAGAATCACTTACATGTACCACAGCACTTTGTTTTATTTTCATTTCCCGTCATAAGTTATGGTGGAAATATGAGCAATTTTGTGCCATCTCTCTTGTTTGCACTGAATTCCGAGGTGAAGTTTTATTTAGAAATTCGACGAGCAAAATGAGATCCTAGGATGAGAGACCAGCTAGCCTCGATCTTCTGAATAGTAGCAACATCAGTCTTGAATGACATAGCGGGAATCTAATTATCGACAATAGTAGCAAGCAATATTGTAGAGGAAATAAATGCTACTACATATTTAAAAATTTGTATTGTTTTTGTGCAAATTTCGTATTCCACCGGACACATAAGACTCAAGATTCAGAACGCATCATTTGGACAACATATCTCTAAACAATGAAGTAGAACAAGTATAAGAGATGGTATTATTTTAGACGATCTGACTATCAACTACACTGCCAATTGCTGATAAATTGCATTAGTGTTAACTATCAAAAAGCAGAGGTAACAAGCAATTGGAAAATCATGATATATATATATATACTTTTCTTTTGCATCAGTGAAAATCAATAGATCTATTACTACTTAAAAAGAACAAGATTATTTTGCAAAAATGTACCTACTGAAAATTTTGCACAATAATTCCTGAGAATGCCACCACCACATCCCTTTCACCAACTGAGATATAAGCTGAAATAGATTTTTCCGCTCATATTTCAAAAGACTATGCACATTCGGCTGCCATATGTATGCTAATGGTAAAAAGGTTTCTAGTTTGTTAAAATTACATTTTGCTTTGAACTTCCTAGATAAAATTATTCATTCCAGCCTATTTCTGAAGATGACATACCTTTTTTTTGTCATTTTTCATCCTGTTATGAAGATGCATTAGTCTATCCATATCCTCCTTTCTCAACCCACTGAAAAAAGGAAAGAACAACACTACATGAACTAAAAATCTACAAGTAAGATGAAGAGTGAGATATTTTTTCAGAAGAATGCATGAATTGAAATTATATCTGCTAACTACTTTCTAGAGCAAATTATTAATCCTATTTATAATAAGTTTTTGTCATAATGTGTAAAGATTTATGTAGTTGCAACATACAAGTAACTCTTTTGACAACTAAACTTAAATTTCATTTCGAGCAAAGATGCTTCCTCGGCTTCACGGTGCAAATAGACGCTACACACTGCTCAACAAGATATAACGAATAAAAGGAATTAACACGCAAGCAAAGCTAAGTAGTAAAAACTTGAAAGACGACTACTGATGGAGAGAACAAGTTACATTCAATCAGTATACTGGAAATTTGAGTAACTCGTTGCCATTATTCCCTCCTTTGAGAAGTGGACCGTAAAAGATTGGATACTCTGAGAATTGTCGACAATATCATAGAAAGAGAGGAAAGTAATAGACTAAAAGAACCTTCCATGGTGAAATGACATTGTATCGTTGCCAAATCATTCTCAAAATAGAGCAAAGTGACTTATCATATTGTCGCGACTCTAATTCACCAATCATGAACACGTCATGACGGCATCCATTCTTCGCGACCAGGTAAGCCTAACACGTTGCGGAACTAGTAACAAATTGCGAATTTATAATCAAAACTGAATAACATGAATAAATGTATATAATTGTGTGACGACCCAAAGGGTCATCACTTATTTTATTAATCATTTCGAGCTTCTGAGGCATTGAAAACCTCATTCTATGTTGCCTCGATTTACGTGCACGATCCGGGCATGTGGCCGGAAAGTTTTTGTGATAGAAAATATGAATTCTATGAGAAATTTGGATAAAACTGATATTAATATTGATATGGTTGACTTCGGTCAACATTTTTGGTAAACGGACCCGGACCCGAGATTGGATGGTCCCGAAAGGTCCGTAGGAAAATATGGGACTTGGACATGCGTCCGGAGTCGAATTCTGAGGCCTAGATCCCAAGTTATGAATTTTTCTGTGAAATTGTTTTTGATATAATTGTTAAAGGAAAATGAATTAATTGACATTGGTATCGGGCTCGTATTTTGGTTCCGACGCCCGGTACAAGTCTTAAATATTATATATGTGCTTTCTGCAAAATTTGGTGACATTCGGAAGTCGTTTGATATGTTTTGGACCTTGAGTTCCAAGTTTGAAAGTTTTGAAAACCAAAAGGTATGAAAATCATGAACTTGAGGCTTGATTTGATGAAAACGATGTGATATTGGCGATGTGATCGCACGAACAAGTTCGTAATGTGTTTTTGATGTTGTGTACATGTTTGGTTTGGAGCCCGGGGGCTCGGGTAAAGATTTGATAGGCCGTTGGTTCAATTTCTAAATTTTTGCACTGCTGGTTTTTCACCCAGCTGTTGGCTTCGCAATTGCGAAGCATTTCTCGCAATTGCGAAGGTGACAGATCAAGGCAGGGTTCGCAAATGCGAACCCTTGATCGCAAATGCGAAGGGCGCCCAGGACTGTTTGGGTTCGCAAATGCGAACCAAACCTCGCAAATGCGAGGCCTTCAGTGTTAAGCCATTCTTCGCAAATGCGAAGAATTCTTCGCAAATGCGAAGGCCCCTCAGCCCAGCTTTGTTCGCAAATTCGAACAAATGTTCGCAAATGCGAAGGCCCCAGAATTGCCTTGGCTTCGCAAATGCGAACAAAAGTTCGCAAATGCGAACTTCCCATCCTTAGCTTATTTTTCAAACTCCAGAAATTGGTCGGGGTTCACAATTGCGAACCCATGTTCGCAAATGCGAACACAGAGACCTGTAAATCACGATTTCCAACTTCATTCTTCACATTTCACAACCCAAAAACACCCATTTGCGATTCTTCACGAACTCCCTCTTCTTCAAAGTAATTGTAAGTCACTTTTTACTTAATTCTTTCAATTCCTAACATCATTAAACATGTTTTTCAATAGAAATCAAAGGTTTTCATGGTAGAATTTCTTGTTTTTGGTAGAATATAGGGTTTTTCATAAATTGGGAAATTGGACCTCGAATTGAGGTCCGATTTTGAAACAAATCATATACTTGAACTCGTTGGGGGATGGGTAACCGGATTTTGGTCCGAATCCCGAGTTCCGACCATGTGGGCCCGGGGTCAAAATTCACTATTCCGGGTAGAATGTTGTAAAAGTTGTAATTGGCCTTATGAATCAGTTTGTTGAGTAGTATTGATGATATTAAATTAATTGTGTATAGATACGATTGGATTGGAGCCAAATTTGAAAGGAAAAAGGCATTGTCACGGATTGAATTGTTCATAAACATTCGAGGTAAGTGTTTGTTCTATCCTAGCTTGAGGGAATATGATTATGTGCTATGTGCTATGTGATCGAGTGCGGTGTATGGGCTGTGGTGACGAGCATCCATACATTGGCGTCTAGCATGACCGTGAGTCGTTGTTAATACTTGTTGTGAGACATATTTGAAGATAAATTGTTGAATCCTTGCCGGGTTGTAGAATTGTTATTGTTCTCCCTTGTCGGGACTTATTGTGAAGTGAGACATTGATTGCCCTTGCATGGACTTTGTTGAAATGATTATTGTGTCCCTTGCCGGGACGGTTCATGATTTGTTGTTTTCTTTCTCTGCCCTTAACCGTGATTGTTATTTGGGTGAGGAAGAGTGATAATGCACGAAGGGTGATGCCGTGCCATGATTTATTATTTATGCACGAAGGTTAATGTCGTGCCTTGTTATTGATTATGCACGAAGGTTAATGCCGTGCCATGTTTTATTGATTATGCACGAAGGTTAATGTCGTGCCATGTTTTATTGATTATGCATGAAGGATCATGTCGTGCCTTGTTATTGAACCATGTACGAAGGATCATGCCGTACCATGGATGTGAGGATGAGAGTAAAAGTACGAAGGGTGATGCCGTACACTTTATTTGCTTATTTGGTGAGGATGAGAGTAAAAGTACGAAGGGTGATGCCATACACTTTATTTGCTTATTTGGTGAGGATGAGAGTAAAAGTACGAAGGGTGATGCCGTACACTTTATTTGCTTATTTGGTGAGGATGAGAGTAAAAGCACGAAGGGTGATGCCGTGCAACTACTTGCTATTCTTTGACTTGATATTACTTGTTTTTCTGTTATACTTTGTTTTTCCTTGTGGACTTATTAACTGTTGTTACTTGTTGAGTTCTTTTGAGATATTCCTTATTGCGCTATTACTTGGTTATTTCTCGTTATTTTGTGGCATACATATAAATGGAACTGCACATGTTTATGTGGGTGTCTGGTCCTAGGCTTGTCACTACTTCGCCGGGATAGGCCAGGCACTTACCAACACATGGGGTCGGTTGTGCTGATACTACACTTCTGTGCGTTTTTGCACAGGTCCAGGTTACGATCATGAGCAGCAGCAGTAAATCTTTTGCATGGGAGTTGATCATATTTGAGACCGAGGTAGCTTGCAGACGTTCGCAGGCCCGACGTCTCTCTCTTTACTTATATTATTAGCTGTAGTCTCTTTGATCCGAGACAAACAGATTATGTTATATTTCTTTTAGACTTTTATGTGTAGTATTCGGTAGTAGTTCGTGAGTTGGTGACTCCACGTCTTGGGTAGAGGATTTCAGTATGATTTTACCTTGAAACTGCTTAATACTATTTCGATAAAGTCTTCCGCACTTATTTAATTAAAGTTATGGTTT
Source organism: Nicotiana noctiflora (assembly GCA_032618575.1). Taxonomy (NCBI): domain Eukaryota; kingdom Viridiplantae; phylum Streptophyta; class Magnoliopsida; order Solanales; family Solanaceae; genus Nicotiana; species Nicotiana noctiflora. The sequence goes on from JASVEL010009990.1 coordinate 9,633, forward strand.
GTTGATAAATTAATTATGAAATATTATAAAAAAAACAGGGTAGTATGAATACAGTGGCTTGCCTAGCTACCACGAGTAGGCCCCATCACGATCCCGATGTTGGGGGAAAATCCGGGTCGTGACAAGTTGGTATCAGAGCTCTAGGTTACATAGGTCTCACCACTCACGAACAAGCTTAGTAGAGTTTGAGAGGTAGGTACGGGGACGTCTGTACTTGTCCTCCAAAGTCTATTGAGTTAGGAAAGAGTCTCTCATTTGTTCTTTCTTGTCGTGCGACTTGTTCCTCAAATACCGATTGAACTTATATTATGTCCTTTCGCAGATGGTGAGGACACGAGCTTCTTCGTCCGCTGACCAGCAGCCCGAGCCCTAGGCAGCTCCCGTGAGGGGCAGGGGCCGAGGCCGTATCAGAGGCCGTGGTAGGGGCAGAGCTCAGCCCCCGGCAGCTACTCTATATGTGGAGCCTCATATTGAGATTGACGAGGAGATTCCAATCCCAGCAGCTCCAGTGGGCCCAGCTCAGGTCCCAGGAGAGGCTTTATTTACCCCGGATCTTCGGGAAGCTTTGGTCAGGATAGTGGGATTTATGGACAGTGTTGCCAGAGCAGGCTTATTATCAGTTGCACCAGCCGCTTCTCTAGGCTGGAGGAGGTGCCCAAACTCCTGATGCACGTACTCCAGAGCAGGTAGCTCCCAGGCTTAGGTTCCACTGGTTCATACAGCTGTGGTATTTTAGTCAGGGGTAGTTGCACAGACCGGTGATGGAGCGGCTATGTCCGCATATGCTTTATGGAGTTTGGACAGATTTACGAAGCTCTTCACTACCACATTCAGCGGAGCTTCTTCTGAGAACCCCTAGGATTTCTTATACAGCTACCATGAGGTTCTTTAGAATATGGGAATTTTGGAGTCCAACAGAGTTAATTTTGTTGCTTTTAGTTTATCTGGATCTTCCAAGACTTGGTAGAGGAATTACTGTCCAGGCAGACTAGCAGGGTTGCCGAATTTGACTTGGGATCAGTTATCGGAGTTGTTTTTGGAGAAGTTCCTACCCGTTACGCAAAGGGAAGCTTATCGGATGCAGTTTGAGTGCCTCCATCAGGGGTCTATGATGGTCACCCAGTATGAGACCTAGTTTATCGATCTAGCTCGCCATGCCCTCGTCATACTCTCCACTGAGAGGGAGAGAGTGGGGAGATTTATTGATGGCTTAATCCAGCCTATTCGTCTTCAGATGGACAGAGAGGCAGGAAGTGATATTACTTTTCAGAAGGCGGCCATTGTGGCCCGTGGGATCGAGATGGTCTTACCATAGTGGGGCAGTTATTGGTCAGACAAGAAGCCCCGTCACTTAGGTCATTTCGGTGGTGCCCCATCTAGAGGTAGGGATTGTTACGATACGGGCCAGCCTTCTAGGCCTTTTTAGTCAGCCTTCCAAGCGTCACAGGGTAGTTCAGGTGATCTTGGCTTTCGTAAGAAGTATTCAGATCAGCAGCCTATCATGCACGACCTCTTTAGAGTGTTCGTGGAGGTTATTTGGGCCATCAAGGCCAGTCTCATTGCACCGAGGGATGTTATTAGTGTGCTAAGTACGGTCACATTAGGAGAACTAGACCGAGATTTAAGGCTACACAATCACAACAGCAGGTTCCTCGCCTCATGATTTCAGGCCCCAGCTGACCCTCAGCCTGCCCAGCCAGCCAGAGGCGGGGGTAGAGATTATAGAGGTGGAGGTCGAGACCGTAGAGGTGGAGACCGTCCGGCCAGAGGTAGAGGTCAGCCAGTTGATGGTCGTCCTAGAGACGCAGCTCAGAGGGGAGGTGCAGATCCCCGATTCTATGCTTTACCAGCCAGGCCAGAGGCAGAGGCATCAGATGTCGTGATTACAGGTACCATTCTTGTGTGTGGCAGATGTGCTTCAGTATTATTTGACCCTGGGTCTACATATTCATATGTGTCTTCCTACTTTGCACCGTATTTGGCCGTGCCCAGCTATGCTCTGGATATTCCAGTTTATGTATCTACACCGGTGGGTGACTCCATTGTAGTCGACCGGGTGCATCGTTCGTGCGTGGTTATCTTTGGGGGTCTTGAGACCCGTGTTGATCTGTTGCTTTTGGATATGGTGGATTTTGATGTCATATTGGGGATGGACCGGTTGTCCCCATACCATGCTATTCTAGATTGTCATGCTAAGACCGTGACCTTGGCCTTGCCAGAATCACCTTGACTAGAGTGGAAAGGTACCTCAAGCCACTCCGTTCGCACTGTTATTTCCTATGTTAAGGCTCGACGCATGGTCGAGAAGGGGTGTCTAGCTTATCTGGCTTATGTTCGTGATTCCAGCGCAGAGGTTCCTTCCATTGAGTCGGTCCCTATTGCACGGGAGTTTCCGGAGGTTTTTCCTTCGGACCTGCCGGGCATGCCACCCGACAGGGATATTGATTTCTGTATTGATCTGGCACCGGGCACTCAGCCCATCTCTATTCCACCCTATCGTATGGCCCCGCCGGAGTTAAAAGAGTTAAAAGATCAGTTGCAAGACCTTCTAGAAAAGGGCTTTATCAGGCCCAGTGTTTCCCCCTGAGGAGCACCTGTGTTGTTTGTGAAGAAGAAAGTATGCGGATGTGTATTGATTACCGAAAATTGAACAAAGTGACAATAAAGAATAAGTATCCATTGCCGAGGATTGATGATTTGTTTGACCAGCTCCAGGGAGCGAGGGTGTTCTAAAAAATAGACTTGAGGTCGGGCTACCATCAGCTGAAGATCAGGGCGGCTGACATTCCTAAGACAGCCTTTCGCACTAGATATGGGCATTATGAATTCTTGGTCACGTCCTTCGGGTTGATCAATGCCCCAACAGCATTCATGGAGTTGATGAATCGGGTGTTCAGGCCTTACTTAGATCTGTTCGTGATAGTCTTCATAGATGACATCCTGGTGTACTCCCGCAGCCAGGAAGAGCACGAGCAGCACCTCAGAGTGGTTCTTCAGACTCTGAAAGATAACCGACTATATGCCAAATTTTCTAAATGTGAGTTCTGGCTGAGTTCGGTAGCATTTCTGGGTCACATTGTATCAGTGGAAGGTATTCAGGTAGACCCAAAGAAGATTGAGGCAGTCCAGAATTGGCCTCGACCAGCTTCAGTGACTGAGATCCGAGTTTCTTGGGATTGGCAGGTTACTACCGTCGATTTGTAGAGGGTTGTTCTTCTATTGCAGCCCCGATGACCAGGTTGACCCAGAAGGGTGTCCAGTTCCAGTGGTCAGAGGAGTGTGAGGCGAGCTTTCAGAAGCTCAAGACAGCCTTGACCACCGCGCCAGTGTTGATACTACCTACGGGTGCAGGGCCTTATACAGTTTATTGTGACGCATCCCGTATAGGGCTTGGAGCGGTATTGATGCAGGATGGTAAGGTTATTGCTTATGCTTCGAGGCAGTTAAAAATACATGAGAAGAATTATCCAGTTCATGATCTTGAGTTAGCAGCAGTGGTTCATGCCTTAAAGATCTGGAGGCATTATCTATATGGTGTGACATGTGAGGTGTACACTGATCACAAAAGCCTACAGTACTTGTTCAAGCAAAAGGAGCTAAATCTACGACATCGGAGATGGTTAGAGTTGCTAAAAGACTATGATGTTACTATTTTATATCACCCAGGTAAGGCCAATGTGGTGGCCGATGCATTGAGTAGAAAGTCCGCCAGCATGGGTAGTCTTGCATTCATTCCGGTCAGTCAGAGACCATTAGCACTAGATGTCCAGGCCTTAGCCAACCGGTTCGTGAGATTAGACATTTTTGAGCCTAGCAGGGTGTTAGCCTGCACGGTCGCTCGATCTTCTCTATTAGAGCGTATCCGTGAGAGGCAATTTGATGATCCTCATTTGCGTGATTTGAGAGATACGGTACAGCGGGGAGGTGCCACACAGGTAAATCTAGATGATGATGGGGTATTGAAATTGCAGGGTCGAGTTTGTGTGCCCAATGTCGAAGGGATTCGAGAGTTGATCTTAGCGGAGGCCCACAGTTCGCGGTATTCCATTCACCCAGGCGCCGCGAAGATGTACCAGGACTTACGGCAACACTATTGGTGGCGCAGAATGAAGAAAGATATCGTTGCGTATGTCGCTCGGTGTCTAAATTGTCAGCAGGTGAAATATGAGCACCAGAGACCTGGTGGTGTATTCCGGAGGATTGAAATTCCCGAGTGGAAATGGGAGCGGATCACTATGGACTTCGTTACTGGACTTCCTTTGACTCGGAGGAAATTTGATGCTATTTGGGTCATTATTGATAGGTTGACCAAGTCAGCACACTTTATTCCAGTATCTGTCTCCTACTCATCGGAGAGGTTAGTAGAGATTTACATAAGGGAGATTGTTCGACTTCATGGGGTGCCGGTATCTATTATCTCTGATCGGGGTACGTAGTTTACCTCGCGGTTCTGGAGAGCGGTCCAGCAGGAGTTAGGCACCCAGGTTCAGTTGAGTACAACTTTTCACCCTCAGACGGACGGCCAGTCCGAGAGGACTATTCAGATTTTAGAGGACATGCTTCGAGCTTGTGTCACTAATTTTGGAGGCTCGTGGGATTAGTTTCTGCCATTAGCGGAGTTCGCCTACAACAACAGCTACCAGTCTAGCATTTAGATAGCCCCGTATGAGGCGTTGTATGGTAGGCGATGTCGATCACCGGTTGGATGGTTTGAACCGGGAGAGGCTCGGTTGTTGGGTACAGACTTAGTTCAGGAGGCCTTGAATAAGGTCAAGACTATTCAGGAGAGATTGCGTTCAGCTCAGTCCAAGCGGAAGACTTATGCGGATCGTAAGGTTCGAGATGTAGATTTCATGGTTGGTGAACGAGTATTGCTCCGAGTGTCGCCTATGAAGGGCGTGATGAGGTTCGGGAAGAAGAGCAAGCTCAGCCCTAGGTATATTGGTCCATTTGAGATTCTAGACAGAGTGGGAGGGGTGGCTTACAGACTAGCTTTGCCGCCTAGCTTATCAGTCGTGCATCTAGTTTTTCATGTATCTATGCTTCGGAGATACCACGGCGATCCCACACATGTATTAGACTTCGGCACAGTCCAATTGGACAATGATCTATCTTACGAGGAGGAGCCGGTGGCCATTCTAGACCGGCAGGTTCGACAGTTGAGGTCGAAGAGTTATCCTTCCGTGCGTGTTCAGTGGAGAGGTCAGCCTCCTGAGGCATCGACCTGGGAGTCCGAGTCTGATATGCGGAGCCGCTACCCACATTTGTTTCCTGACTCAGGTACTTCTTTCTTTTGTCCGTTCGAGGACGAACGGTTGTTTTAGAGGTGGAGATTATGACGACCCAAAGGGTCATCACTTATTTTATTAATCATTTCGAGCTTCTGAGGCATTGAAAACCTCATTCTATGTTGCCTCGATTTACGTGCACGATCCGGGCATGTGGCCGGAAAGTTTTTGTGATAGAAAATATGAATTCTATGAGAAATTTGGATAAAAATGATATTAATATTAATATGGTTGACTTCGGTCAACATTTTTGATAAATGGACCCGGACCCGAGATTGGATGGTCCCGAAAGGTCCGTAGGAAAATATGGGACTTGGACATGCGTCCGGAGTCGAATTCTGAGGCCTAGATCCCAAGTTATGAATTTTTCTGTGAAATTGTTTTTGATATAATTGTTAAAGGAAAATGAATTAATTAACCTTGGTATCGGGCTTGTATTTTGGTTCCGACGCCCGGTACAAGTCTTAAATATTATATATGTGCTTTCTGCAAAATTTGGTGACATTCGGAAGTCGTTTGATATGTTTTGGACCTTGAGTTCCAAGTTTGAAAGTTTTGAAAACCAAAAGGTATGAAAATCATGAACTTGAGGCTTGATTTGATGAAAACAATGTGATATTGGCGATGTGATCGCACGAACAAGTTCGTAATGTGTTTTTGATGTTGTGTACATGTTTGGTTTGGAGCCCGGGGGCTCGGGTAAAGATTTGATAGGCCGTTGGATTAAATTCTAAATTTTTGCACTGCTGGTTTTTCACCCAGTTGTTGGCTTCGCAATTGCGAGCATTTCTAGCAATTGCGAAGGTGACAGATCAAGGCAGGGTTCGCAAATGCGAAGGGCGCCAGGACTGTTTGGGTTCGCAAATGCGAACATAACCTCGCAAATACGAGGCCTTCTGTGTTAAGCCATTCTTTGCAAATGCGAAGAATTCTTCGCAAATGCGATGGCCCCTCATCCCAGCTTTGTTTGCAAATGCGAACAAATGTTCGCAAATGCGAAGGCCCCAGAATTGCCTTGGCTTCGCAAATGCGAACAAAAGTTCACAAATGCGAACTTCCCAGCCTTAGCTTATTTTTCAAACTCCTGAAATTGGTCGGGGTTCGCAATTGCGAACCCATGTTCGCAAATGCGAACACAGAGACCTGTAAATCACGATTTCCAACTTCATTCTTCACATTTCACAACCCAAAAACACCCATTTGCGATTCTTCACGAACTCCCTCTTCTTCAAAGTAATTGTAAGTCACTTTTTACTTAATTCTTTCAATTCCTAACATCATTAAACATGTTTTTCAATAGAAATCAAAGGTTTTCATGGTAGAATTTCTTGTTTTTGGTAGAATATAGGGTTTTTCATAAATTGGGAAATTGGACCTCGAATTGAGGTCCGATTTTGAAACAAATCATATACTTGAACTCGTGGGGGGATGGGTAACCAGATTTTGGTCCGAACCCCGAGTTCCGGCCATGTGGGCCCGGGGTCGAAATTCACTATTCCGGGCAGAATGTTGTAAAAGTTGTAATTGGCCTTATGAATCAGTTTGTTGAGTAGTATTGATGATATTAAATCAATTGTGTATAGATACGATTGGATTGGAGCCAAATTTGAAAGGAAAAAGGCATTGCCACGGATTGAATTGTTCATAAACATTCGAGGTAAGTGTTTGTTCTATCCTAGCTTGAGGGAATAGGATTATGTGCTATGTGCTATGTGATCGAGTGCGGTGTATGGGCTGTGGTGACGAGCATCCATACACTGGCGTCTAGCATGACCGTGAGTCGTTGTTAATACTTGTTGTGAGACATATTTGAAGATAAATTGTTGAATCATTGCCGGGTTGTAGAATTGTTATTGTTCTCCCTTGTCGGGACTTGTTGTGAAGTGAGATATTGATTGCCCTTGCAGGGACTTTGTTGAAATGAATATTGTGTCCCTTGCCGGGACGGTTCATGATTTGTTGTTTTCTTTCTCTGCCCTTAACTGTGATTGTTATTTGGGTGAGGAAGAGTGATAATGCACGAAGGGTGATGTCGTGCCTTGATTTATTATTTATGCACGAAGGTTAATGTCGTGCCTTGTTATTGATTATGCACGAAGGTTAATGCCGTGCCATGTTTTATTGATTATGCACGAAGGTTAATGTCGTGCCATGTTTTATTGATTATGCACGAAGGATCATGTCGTGCCTTGTTATTGAACCATGTACGAAGGATCATACCGTACCATGGATGTGAGGATGAGAGTAAAAGTACGAAGGGTGATGCCGTACACTTTATTTGCTTATATGGTGAGGATGAGAGTAAAAGTACGAAGGGTGATGCCGTACACTTTATTTGCTTATTTGGTGAGGATGAGAGTAAAAGCACGAAGGGTGATGCCGTGCAACTACTTGCTATTCTTTGAATTGATATTACTTGTTTTTCCGTTATACTTTGTTTTTCCTTGTGGACTTATTAACTGTTGTTAATTGTTGAGTTCTTTTGAGATATTCCTTATTGCGTTATTACTTGGTTATTTCTCGTTATTTTGTGGTATACATATATATAGAACTGCACAGGTTTATGTGGGTGTCTGGTCCTAGGCTTGTCACTACTTCGCCGGGATAGGCCAGGCACTTACCAGCACATGGGGTCGGTTGTGCTGATACTACACTTCTGTGCGTTTTTGCACAGGTCCAGGTTACGATCAGGAGCAGCAGCAGTAAATATTTTGCGTGGGAGTTGATCATATTTGAGACCGAGGTAGCTTGCAGACGTTCGCAGGCCCGGCGTCTCTCTCTTTACTTATGCTATTAGCTGTAGTCTCTTTGCTCCGAGACAAACAGATTATGTTATATTTCTTTCAGACTTTTATGTGTAGTATTCAGTAGTAGTTCGTGAGTTGGTGACTCCACGTCTTGGGTAGAGGATTTCAGTATGGTTTTACCTTGAAACTGCTTAATACTATTTCGATAACGTCTTCCGCACTTATTTAATTAAAGTTATGGTTTGTTGATAAATTAATTATGAAATATTATAATAAAAACAGGGTAGTATGAATACAGTGGCTTGCCTAGCTACCACTAGTAGGCGCCATCACGATCCCGATGTTGGGGGAAAATCCGGGTCGTGACAAATTGCCGCCTAGCACATACACTTTAGCACTTAGAATTCTAAAGCTCTCCCAAAGATCCGGAAACCCACGGGCAACACATGCTAAGAGAAAACATAAGATACGGCTCTAATGTCGGGAAATGTCTACAACAACTTAATACATGAAATGGAACTGCTAACTACAAGATAGAGTAAAAGGAGACTCTTTGGTCTGCGGACGCGGCAATATATACCTCAAGTCTCCAAATGTATCGCCTGGACCACTAATATTATGCCCGACTAGAAGAACCTGAATCATCACATGAAAAACATGCGCAGGAGAGGCATGAGTACACCACAGCGGTACTCAGTAAGTGTCAAGCCTAACCTCGGTTGAGTAGTGACGAGGAAGGTCAGGGCCCTATTGAGAATAAATATAATAACAATAATGAATAGTGCAAATCAGAGAAGAATCTGAAATAACAGTAAAATAGGATAAAAGCTACAAGTCAATGACAATTAAGCTAAATAAGGAAAATAACACAACCAAGTATTTCTCAATTGTTCAGTGGATCTCCCGGGAATTGAACCCGTAGTCCATCACGTTTAAATATCTACAATCTCCCGGGAATCGAACCTGTAGTCCATCATATCAATAGCAAGGATCTCCCGGGAATTGAACCCATAGTCCATCACATTTAAAGATCTACAATCTCCCGGGAATCGAACCAGTAGTCCATCATATCAATAGCAAGGATCTCCCGGGAATTGAACCCGTAGTCTATCATAACAATAGCAAAGGATCTCCCGGGAATCGAACCTGTAGTCCATCGTATCAATAGCAAAGGATCACCTGGGAATCGAACCCGCAGTCCATCATATCAACAGCAAAGGATCTCCCGGGAATCGAACTAGTAGTCCCAACGTAAATGCGTAACAAAATCGGGGAAATATTCAGAGAATGAAGTACACAAATACAAGTAACAATTAAATTCTGGCCTAACATGCTTCACAAAATTTCAATTAAGGCAGTTAAGCAATTAAGCAATTAACTCTATCTAGTCATGCTTTTCCAACTAACACATATTAAATCTTGCATTGAAATCAGTCAATAAACGGAGAAACACTGTTTAAACAATTCAAGTAAAGTGGATTTTTCAAAAATTACCATAAGTACACGCTCGTCACCTTGCGTAGAATGAATTTAAATCAGCACATAAGAAGTCATAAGGGGAGAGGTCCCCCACACAAGGTTAGACAAGCCACTTACCTCGAACCGGTACAAAATTAACTAGGGAACGATGCCCTTGCCACGAGTATCAAACTCTAAATGGCCCAAATCTATTCAATTCAATTACAAATCGTAAATAATATTGCAAACAATTGATTCCACAATAAAAATTAAAGTTAGGGCGCGAAAATAGGTAAAATGACCAAAATGCCCTTCCAACCATCGTCTCGGAATCGAATAATTTTTATATTTTCAGAACCCTTGTACTCTCACGAGTCCAGCCATATAACAATCTCCCAAATTCGAGGCCAAATGCCCCCCTCAAATCCTCACAATTAGGTCTAAGAAGTTTTACCCACTTTCCATTCAAAACACAAAATTAAAGGGTGAAATTAAGAGGGGATTCATGGATATGGTCTAAATTGAGTGGGAATTACTTACCCAAGTTGCCCAGATGAAAATCCCTTCAAAAATTGCCAAAAACCGAGCTCTAGAAGTCAAAATATAATAAAAATGGTGAACCCTCGAAATGGCTAATTTAATCTGTGTGCCTAGGTATTTGGCCATCGCGAACGTGCAGGGACAAACGCGTTCACGGAGAGGAAAATAGGGGTTCGGTTGTTCAACGCGAACGTGTAGGGCAGTTCGCGAACGTGAAGGGTATGGGGACAAGGCTTCGCGAACGCATGAGTAGGTGACGCGAACGCGATGAAGAGAGGGACAGAGCTTCACGAATGCGTGGCTCCAAATGCGATCGCGTATAAGGAAAAATGGGCACCCTCCAGGTAACACTACGCAAACGCGGTAGGTTATCCATGAACATGATGAAGGGGGAAATGGACTCTACTTGAACGCGATCGCGAAGAAGGACCTCTGACCTGCAATTTTCTACAACACTTCCAAACCTCAAATTTCTCCGTTGAGCATCCGAAACACATCTGAGGCCCCCGGGACCTCAACCAAACCTACAGACATATCCCATAACATCATTCAAACTTTTACCAATCCCTAAATCACCTGAAACAATGCCGAAAACACAATTTAAGCCAAGATTCAAGCCTATGAACTTTAATTTCTAACCAAACACACTTTCGATCAAAAACCTATCCAAACCTTGTCCGAATGACCTGAAATTTTGCACGCACATCCAAAATGACATGACGAAGCTACAACAACTTCCGAATCCCAAATCGACCCTCAGATCAAAAATTAACTATCGGACCGGAACTTCAAAAATTCAAACTTCGGCATTTCAAGCCTAAATGAGGTACGGACCTCCAAATTACATTCCGAACATGCTCCCAATCCCGAAATCACCTAACAGAACTAACAGAACCATCAGATTTCCATTCCGAGGTCGTCTTCACACTGCTCTGAATACGGACCATTTTTCAACTCTTAAACTCTCATTTAGGGACTAAGTTTCCCAAAATACTCCAAATCCTAATACCGAGTGTCCCAGCAAACCAAAATAGCATAAATGAACTTAGGGAAAGCAGTTAATGGGGGATCGGGGTGTAAATTCCAAAAACAACCGGCCGGGTCGTTACATCCTCCTACACTTAAATATTCGTTCGTCCTCGAACGAGCATAGAAAACATACCTGAAGTAGCAAAGAGATGAGGGTACTGGTTGCGCATATCCTGCTCGGTCTCCCAAGTCGCCTCCTCGGCCGGCTGACCCCGCCATGCTCCTTCACCGAAGCGATGTTCTTTGACCTTAGCTTCCTGATTTGCCTGTCCACAATGGCCACTGGCTTCTCAACATAAGATAGACCCTTGTCCAGCTGGACTGAACTGAAATCCAATACGTGTGACCGGTCACCACGATATCTCCGAAACATAGAATAATGAAATACCGGATAAACTCCAGCTAGGCTGGGAGGTAAAGCAAGCTCATAAGCAACCTCCCCAACTCGTCTCAAAATCTCAAAAGGCCCAATAAATCTCGGACTCAGCTTCCCTTTCTTTTCAAATCTCATGATGCCTTTAATAGGCGAGACCCGAAGCAGAACCGCTTGCCGACCATAAATGCCATATCACGAACCTTCTTGTCCGCATAACTCTTCTGCCTGGACTGGGCTGCAAGGAGTCTATCCGGAATTACTTTGACCTTGTCCATCGCATCCTGAACCATCTCTGTGCCCCATAATCTGGCCTCGCCTGCTCAAACCAACCCACCTGAGATCTACATCTCCTACCATAAAAGGCCTCGTATGGCGCCATCTGAATGCTGGACTAATAGTTGTTGTTATAAGCAAACTCCGCCAGCAGCAAGAAGTGATCCCATAACCTCTAAACTCAATCATGCACGCACGGAGCATATCCTCTAAAATACGAATAGTGCGCTGAGACTGCCCATCCGTCTGGGGGGTTAAATGTTGTGTTAAGCTCCACTCGAGTACCTAACTCCTGTTGCACAGCTCTCCAGAACCGTGAAGTAAACTGAGTGCCTCTGTCTGAAATGATAGAAACTGGAATACCATGCAACCGGACGATCTCCCTGATATAGATCTTCGCCAACCGCTCAGATGAGTATGTAGTGCACACATGTATCAAATGAGCGAACTTGGTCGGTCGATCCACAATGACCCAAATAGAATCAATCTTCCACCCGGTCTGTGGAAGTCCACATACGAAGTCCATGGTGATACGCTACTTCCACTCTGAGATATCAATCTGCTGTAGCAAACCACCCGGACGTTGGTTCTCATACTTCACTTGTTGGCACTTGAGGCATCTAGACACATAGTCAACTATATCCTTCTTTATCTGCCTCCACCAATAGTGCTGCCTCAAGTCCTGATACATCTTCGCGGCACCCGATGGATGGAATACCGCGAGCTATGGGCCTCAGATAGAATCAACTCTCGAAGATCATCTACATTGGGCACACAAATCCGGTCCTACATCCTCAACACTTCATCCTCCCAGATGGTGACATCTCGGGCATCACCACGCCGAACTCTGTCCTGAAGGAACAACAAATGAGGGTCATCAAACGGTCACTCCCTGATGCGATCAAATAGGGAAGATGGAGAAACTACATTGGCTAGAACCCGACTGGGCTCTGAAAGATCCAATCTCACGAGCTGCCTGGCTAAAGCCTAAACATCCATCGCCATAGGTCTCTCTAAGGATGGTAGATATGCCAAACTCCCCAAACTCTCCGCCCGGCGACTCAAGGCATCGGCAATCACATTGGCCTTGCCCGGGTGATAAGAATAGTAATATCATAATCCTTTAGCAACTCTAACCATCTCCTCTGACGCATATTCAGGTCCTTCTGCTTAAGCAAGTGCTGTAAACTCCGATGATCAGTGTAAATCTCACAAGGTACCCTATACAAATAATAACGGATCTTCAAGGCGTGAACAATGGCAAATAACTCAAGATCGTGGACAAGGTAGTTCTTTTCATGCACCTTCAACTGTCGGGACGCGTAGGCAATCACCCTACCATCCTGCATCAATACCGCTCAAAGTCCAACCCGTAAGGCATCACAATAATCTGTATGGGACCCCAAATCGGTAGGCAACATCAATATTGAGGTTGAAGTCAAAGATGTCTTCATCTTTTGGAAGCTTTTCTCACACTGCTCTGTCCACTGAAAAGCGGCACCATTTCGGGTCAATCTTGTCATAGGGGCCGCGATCGAAGAGAACCCCCACAAAGTGACCATAATAACCTGCCAAACCAAGGAAACTGCGGATCTCAGTAGCTGAGGAGGGCCTGGGCCAACCTTGCACGACCTTCCTAGCTTCCTTGGATTCACCCGAATGCCCTCACTCGACACCACGTAGTCTAGGAATGCCACCGAACTCAGCCAGAACTCACATTTGGAGAACTTTGCATACAATCTCTTCTCCTTCAAATTCCGAAGCACTACCCTCAGGTACTGCTCATGATCTTCCCGACTCTGAGAATATTCCAGAATATCATCAATAAAAACAATCACGAATGAATCAAGATATGGCCTGAATACGATGTGCATCAAATACATAAAAGCTGTCAGGGCATTAGTCAGCCCAAAAGACATAACAAGGAACTCGTAATGACCATACCGAGTCCTGAAGGAAGTCTTCGGGATATCCGACTCCCGAATATTCAACTAATGGTAACCTGAGTGCAAATCAATCTTGAAAAACACATGTGTGCCCTGAAGCTGATCAAACAGATCATCAATACGAGGTAAAGGATATCGGTTCTTCACTGTAACTTTGTTCAACTAGCGATAGTCAACGCATATACGCATAGAACTGTTCTTCTTCACAAAAAAAATAGGAGCACCCCATGGAGAAACACTGGGCCAAATAAAACCCTTACCCAACAACTCCTGTAACTAATCCTTCAACTCCTTCAACTTAGGAGGAGTCATGCGATATGCGGGAATGGAAATGGGCTGAGTGCCCGTCAACATATCAATGCCAAAATCGATATCTCTATCGGGCGGCATGCCCGTAAGATCAGCTGGAAACACATCGGGGAAATCCCTTACCACTAGGACTGAATCAACAGAAGGTGTGTCAACATTGACATCCCTTACATAAGCCAAATAAGCAGCGCACCCCTTCTCAACCATACGTTGAGCTTTAATGAAAGAAATAACCATATTGGGAGTATAATCCAAAGTACCACTCTACTCAATACGTGGAATACCCGGCATAACCAGCATCACGGCCTTGGTGTGATAATCAAGAATAGCATGATGGGGAGACAACCAGTCTATGCCCAAAATAATATCGAAGTCAATCATACTGAGTAATAATAGATCAGCCCTGGTCTCAAAACCACGAATAGTAACCAAATACGACCGGTACACGCGGTCCACGGTCCACAATCCATAACAAGAGAATCTCCCACAGGAGTAGAAACATAAATGGGGGCACTCAAAGAATCCGGAAGTACACCTAAATGCGAAGCAATATAAGAGGACACATATGAAAAAGTAGAGCGAGGATCGAATAGAACAATGCCTCTCTATGACTAACCAATATAATACCTGTGCTTATAGAATCGGAGGTGACAACCGCGGCATGATCAGGAATAGCATATAATCTGGCCCGGCCCCTCCCTCAATGGCGACCTCTATCTCCCTGATCTCTGCCCCTGGCTGACTGGGCAGGTGGGGTGGTAGCTGGAGCTGGAATGATGGCCTACTGACCCTGTGGAGTATGCTAAGGCTGTGAAGTCTGAGAAGGCGCACCCCTCCCGCGTCTGGGGCACTCCCTAACCATGTGATAGGTATCCCCGCACCCATAACAAGCTCTGGGAGGGCGCAGCGGCTGTGACTGACTGGGCCCACGCCCACTAGACTAATCTCTGGAAGTACCCCGCGCAAGAGGCACACTAGAAACCGGAGGTGCATAATAAGGCTCCCGAGATGCTGGTGGAGCTGGAGTACTACCTGCTGCTGGCAAGGCTGAATGAACAGGCCGACCAGAATAACCCCTACCATAACGACCGGCTGCTGAAGTACGGGCACCAGAGTAGTGACCCGACTCTCGAGACCTCCCTCTCCCCTTGCTCCCTAGCAAGCATATCCTCAATCTGTCTGGCAATGCTCACTACCTACTGGTAAGGTATATCCATCTCTAACTCTCGAGCCATGCTGGACCAGATGGGCGGAATAAGAACCTTGATAAACCTATGCACTCTCTCGCGAACCGTGGCGACCAAAGTCGGTGCATGTCTAGCCAACCTGGTATAAAGGATGGCATACTCTGAGACTGTCATAGCACCCTAGCGTAAATGCGCAAACTCCACGCACCATGAATCCCTGAGGCTCCAGGGAACAAACTCCCTCATAAACATGTCGTCGAATTGTGTCCAAGTCAGTGAGGCAGACTCGACTCAACTATCCAACTCATGAGTACGCCACCAATCGTAGGCGGCTCCCCGAAGCTGAAAAGCGGTGAAAGAAACCCCACTAGACTCCACTATGCCTATAGTACGAAGAATGTGATGACACTCCTCCTAAAATCTCAAGGCGTCATCTAAAGCTAAGCCACTGAACACTGGGGTATTATATTTCTTGAACTTCTCTAGCATGCGTTGCTCGTCCTTTAAGACAGTTGACTCATCCCCAGGTTGTACTGGTGCTGCAGGCGGTATAGGAATAACCACTGGAACCTACTCCATCAGCACTCACTGCTCAGGAGTGCGGGCTACGGGAGTTTGGGCCCTCTTCCAGCCTAAGATGTGGTTGTAGTGAGGGGAAGCAACCCCGCATAAGCCAAAGTGGTGTGCATGCTCATGAACTGAGCCTGCTCGTCCTGGAGTGCTGGAGTAGTAGTAGCTGTAGTAGGTGTACCAGGTGCCTGTGCTCCAATGGGGTCTGCTCGTGGTACCTCAGCAGCAACGCATGCAGGTGTTGCGGCTGCACCTCGGGCGCGTCTTAGACCTCTACCCCGGCTTCATCCTCTAATGGCGGCAATAGGGGCGCGGGTGCCCGGTCCTCTTGTGTAGCACGTGTCCTCACCATTAGTGATAGAGTAGAAGATAGAAGTTTAGAATTGGTGTCAAAACATCGCATGACAAGGAATTCAAAATAAATGAAGATTTTTCCTAAACAGTTACATAGCCCCACGTAGATAAATATGGACGTCTCGTACCAATCAGTGAGACTCTAATAAACCGGCATGTGTCCCATGACTCCTATGAACCTAGAGCTCTGATACCAACTTGTCACGACTCTAGTTCACCAATTGTGAAAATGTCATGACGGCACCCAGTCTTCGCGATCAGGTAAGCCTAACATGTTACGGATGTAGTAACAAATTGCGGAATTTATAATCAAAACTGTATAACATGAATAAATGTATATAATTGTCGCATGGCACATACACTTTAACAATTAGCATTCTAAAACTCTCTCAAATACCAGGAAACCCATGACAACACAGGCTAAGAGAAAACATAATACAGCTCTAATGTCCGGAAATGTGTACAATAACTAAATACATGAAATGGAACTACTAACTACAAGATAAAGTAGAAGGAGACTCTCCGGTCTGCGGACGTGGCAGTATATACCTCAAATTTCCAAATATATCGCATGGATCACTAATAGTATGCCCGACCAGAAGTACCTGGATCTACACATGAAAAACATGCGTAGGAGAGGCATGAGTACACCACAACGGTACTCAGTAAGTGCCAAGCCTAACCTCTATTGAGTAGTGACGAGGAAGGTCAGTGCCCTACTAAGAATAAACATAATAACAATAATGAATAGTGCAAATCAGAGAATAATCTGAAATAACGATAAAATATGATAAAATCTACAAATCAATGACAATTAAGCTAAATAAGGAAAATAACACAACCAAGTATTTCTCAAATGTTCAGTGGATCTCCCGGGAATTGAACCCGTAGTCCATCACGTTTAATTATCTAGGATCTCCCGGGAATCGAACCCGTAGTCCATCATATCAATAGCAAGGATCTCCCGAGAATTAAACATGTAGTCCATCATATCAATAGCAAAGGATCTCCCGGGAATCGAACCCGTAGTCCATCATATCAATAGCAAAGGATCTCCCGAGAATCGAACCCATAGTCCATCATATCAACAATAATGAATCTCTTGGGAATCGAACCCGTAGTCCCAACGTAAATGCGCAACCAAATCAGGGAAATATTCAGAGAATAAAGTACACAAATACAAGTAACTATTAAATTTTGGCCCAACATACTTCACTAAATTTCAATTAAGGAAGTTAAGTAATTAAGCAATTAACTCTATCTACTCATGCTTTTCCAACTAACACAGATTAAATCTTGCATTGAAATCAGTCAATTAATGGAGAAACACGGTTTAAACAATTCAAGTAAAGTGGATTTTCAACAATTAGCATAAGTACACGCTCGTTACCTCGCGTACAAGACATTTAAACCAGCACATAAGAAGTCCTAAGGGGAGAGGTCCCCCATACAAGGTTAGACAAGCCACTTACCTCGAACCGGTACAAAATCAACCAGGGAACGATGCCCTTGCCACGAGTATCCGACTCCAAATGGCTCAAATCTATTCAATTCAATTACAAATTGTAAATAATATTGCAAACAACTAATTCCACTATAAATATTAAAGCTAGGGCGCGAAATAGGTAAAATGACAAAAATGCCCCTCCAGCCATCATCCCGGAATCAAATAAATTTTACATTTTCAGAACCCTCATCCTCTCACGAGTCCAACCATATACAATCTCCCAAATCGAAGGCCAAATGCCCCCTCAAATCCTCACAATTAGATCTAAGAAGTTTTACCCACTTTTCAATCAAAATGCGAAATTAAAAGGTGAAATTAAGAGGGGATTCATGGAATATGGTCAAAATCAAGTGGGAATTACTTACCCAAGTTGCCCATATGAAAATCCCTCCAAAATCACAAAAACCGAGCTCTAGAAGTCAAAATATTATAAAAATGGTGAACCCTCGAAATGGCTAATTTAATTTGCCTGCCTAGGTATTTGGCCATCGCGAACGCGTAGGGACTATCGCGTTCGCGGAGAGGAAAAATGAAGGGGGTTTAGTTGTTCAACATGAACGCATAGGGTGGTTCGCGAACGCGAAGGGTAAGGGGACAAGGCTTCGCGAACGCGTGAGTAGGTGACGCGAACGCGATGAAGAGAGGGACGAAGCTTCGCAAACGCCTGGCTCTAAACGCGATCGTGTATAAGGAAAAATGGGCACCCTCCGGGTTACACTATGCGAACGCAGTGGGGTAGCCGCGAACGCGATGAAGGGGGAAAGGGACTCTACGCGAACACAATCGCTTCTTCGCGCTCGCGAAGAAGGACCTCTGACCTGCAATTTTCTACAACACTTCCAAACATCAAATTTCTCTATTGAGCATTCGAAACACACCCGAGGCCCCCGGGACCTCAACCAAACCTACAAACATATCACATAACATCATTCAAATTTGTACCAATCCCTAAATGACCCAAAACAATGCTGGAAACACGATTTAAGCCAAAATTCAAGCCTATGAACTTCAATTTCTAACCAAACACACTTTCGATCAAAAACCTATCCAAATCTTGTTCGAATGACCTAAAATTTTGCACACACATCCAAAATGACATGACAAAGCTACAACAACTTCCGGAATTCCAAACCGACCCGTGGGTCAAAAATTCACTATCGGACCGAAACTTCAAAAATTCAAATTTTGCCATTTCAAGCCTAAATGAGCTACGGACCTCCAAATTACATTCTGAACACGCTTCCAACCCCGAAATCACCTAACGGAACTAGCGGAACCATAGTATTTCCATTTCGAGGTCATCTTCACACTTCTCCGAATACGGACCATTTTTCAACTCTTAAGCTCTCATTTAGGGACTAAGTGTCTCAAAACACTCCAAATCCTAATACCGAACGTTTCGGCAAACCAAAGTAGCAGAAATGAACTTAGAGAAAGCAGTTAATAAGGGATCCGAGCATAAATTCTAAAAACGACCGGCCTGGTCGTTACACATATTGTTGTCAAAATCCTGATAAAATAGAAGAAATAGAAAAGTTATTCTTAATTTACCATTATACCATTCTACAGATGATTTTTCTCAATAATATTGTTATTGACTATCTATGTTAGACGAGAAGTAAAAACGATGGATGTGAATATTACCCTGCACCAAGTCGAGCGAATTCACCTGCAGAAAAGGGAGAGATTTATGTTTACTTTTATGAGTGAATCTAGCAATGCGAGCAATACGGCCACTTTTAAATCAAATTGAAGATATACCAATGCGAGCAATAAGGCCACACTCTGCCTACAGAGGAATAATATTATGAAATCCATAACCAAAGAAATTTCTGTATAGACATTGCATAGTATTTGCTTCTCAGACTGATGATGAGTAGTAGCACTGTCAAATTCCAAACAAAAGAGAAGTACATATTTTTCTCATCTAACGCGACCTGAAGATGATTCCTCCGCTTCATAGTAACATTATAAGCTCCACACTGCTCAACAAGATTTAACAGAGGAAAAGAATTAACAAAACAAGCATAGAGAAAAAAAATAAAAGCTACTGATAAGGAAAAGAATAACTTATACTGTCGGATACTCACCATGTGTCCATAAAATTGAGAGGGACATTTCACCTAAGAATAATCCTTGACAGCTCTCTGCCCAGTTTTTCCTTGAGGCATCAATTTTACAGAAAACTTCAGGCATCACATCGTTCCAATCAACCTCCTTCTACAAATGAAAAGAAGTTAGATTCAATTATCAACATTTTGTATCAGCATAGAGATTTGAATAATTGTACACAAAAGCATAGAATGGGAAATAAATTTTGAAGAAAATATAATCTCAGAAATTGGTAATGGAATCGATAGCATGAGGCTATTTCTAGACGTTGAAGCGAAGTGAGGCACCAAAGACCTATTCTTAGCTCTGAAAGAGATGAGAGAAGCCCTTCTTCCAGCAGCGATAAAACTTCATTCCCTGAATTCAGCAAACTTAACTTAGAGCAAATCAAGGCTGAAATCTCCTATCTATAACAAAATAACCTATTTTAATTTGGGGTAGTATCAGTTTTAATTTGATAAATGGTAGCATTGGATGATTTAATCGACAACAGAAAATGACTAGTTCTTTTAACTGATGTATTGGAAGAAGTTGCAATACAGAATTTTGCACAATATTTTATAAGAGTGATCAAAGAGAAGTAGTACTATCAAATTCCACACAAAAGAGTATTACTTTTCTTCACTTACTCTTTGCTGATAGACCACATTCAAGGTAACTGTCCATTCGATAGGGAATGACACCACAACTTTCCATTTACTAATAGAGCTAAGAGCGGAAATACCTTGCACATCGTTACCCAAGATGATATCCGATAATCATATTTGGAACAAAACTTTTCTATTTTTTTTAATAGATAGGAGGCAAACTTTGTGTGGCGTATACCTTTGAATACTGTTAGTGCTTCACATTCAATTCATCCCAATCTGAAGATGCTTCCTCAGTTTCATAGTGGCAATAGACTCTTCACACTGCTCAACAAGATTTTTAACAAAGGAAATAACAGAAAAGCAAAGAGAAGTAACGAAAAATAAAAAGCTATTTGAAAAGAAAAAAAAGAAAAAGAATAACTTACATCTGTTAGAGCACCTTCATTTTAATCATCACAAGTATTCGTGAACGATACATATGGTGGGAATATGAGCAATATTTGGCCAGTAATCACCCTTCTCAAATTCTAGGAGTCGTTTGAGCAATGGGCAGTCAGAAATATTTAGTTTAGAGATGGAAGATGGCATCCCTTTTACTGGAAGAGATTTGAGTTTAGGGCAACACCGGATGATCAGCTTAGAGAGGGAGGAGGGCAGCACTGATTCTGGAAGAGGTTGGAGATTATTACCGCAACCACAGATAGGCAGTAGAGAGAGGAAGGAAGGCTTTCTTTTCACTTGAAGTGATTAGAAATTATCACAACTCCTGATGGTCAGCTCAGAGAGCGAAGAGGGCAGCGCTGATTCTCCAATAGATTTGAGTTGATGGCAGTATTCGATGCTTAGACGTTGAAGCGAGGTGAGGCATCGAAGGCCTTCAGTCGGCAGTGAACGGAGCTCATCATCGCCACATAATATAAGCTGAGAATCAGAGAAACAGATGAGGGAAGCCCTTCAACCAACAGTAACTGAATTTGAGGTAAATAAGTAGTCCGTAGATATTCAAGAGAGGTGAGGCTTTTGAGAACATGGCTGCTTAATGTTTTCAGATTGCCTATTGAAAGAGTTCGAATAGAGGAAGGCATGCAACTACCAATTTTCACCAGCAGGAATCTCTTCGTCACTACCATCATGGTAGATGCGTAACTCTGTGAGACATGAGAGTCTTTGTAAACCCCACTCCTTTCACCCATTCACTAGTTTCTTGCAACTGAAGATCCAAAGGACTTCTAAACTGAAGGGCAATCCTCCTCCAGGAAAGGACTCTATCTCTGGACACTCATCAAATTTCAGTTCCTTAAGAGATGAAAGGAGTTTATCAACTTTTCCATCTGTTGTGCTAAATCCTCAAGGAATTCACAAGATGATAAGAGAAGTGTGTCTAAGTTATTTAGTACACAAATGGAATCTGGTAACTGCTTTATCTTTGTCCTAGAAAGGTCCAAAAATCGTAGGAGCTTTAATTCAATACACAAGACATTCGGCAACTCCACAATTGCATAAACAGACAATGATAGTGCCCTTAAGGATGTTAGTCTTGGCAATATGTTATGCATCACTCTCTTGCTTAGAGTTGGACCATACATATTGTTAATTGGAAGCAATGTCCTCAGCAGCTCCAATTTGTAGAGAGGTTTCAACTTTTCAAATTCACCATCATATCCCATTGAATATGATAGGTGTCGACATCTCCCCAACATATGATATCCTTTGCTATCTTCCAATTTTATGCAAAGTTTTGAAAATGTAACTTGGGCCAAATCATTGACAAGGTCATGCATTAAGAATTTCTCGGTGTTCCCTTGAGAAGACCTTGGGACCCTTTCAAACAATGATCTCGATAGCAGATCGAGAAAGTATTTGATGCCCGAATCTTCAATTATTTTATCTTTTTGCAACCGTTGCACGAGACCATTAGCAATCCAGAGTTGAATAACTTGTTTTTTGTCGAATGGATAATTTTTGGGAAATATTGCACATTAGGAAAAGCATTGCTTCAAATGCATGGGAAGATCATTGTAGCTCAACATTAACGCTGGTAATATGCCATTGTCTGGCAGCTTCCATACTTCACTTCTCAAAATGAGTCTCCACTTCGACCTCTAATTTGGACCGTAACAAACCAGTAAGTGTCTTTAGTGCTAAGGGCAAACCTTTGCACTTAGTTGCGATTTGTTTCCCAACTTCAACATATTCTAGATGTTCCTTAGGATCCATGTTGTCAAATGCATGTCTTTCGAATAAAGACCAAGAGACATCACTCAACAAAGTATCCATGTTAATTTGCTCGTTACCCATCGTCATGGCAACACTTTTCTTACGTGTCATCACAATGATCGTACTTCCTGCATCTCCTTGAACAAAAAGGTTTTTCAAGTCATCCCATGCATTATAGTTGTCATTGCAAACATCATCCAGAACAATAAGAAATTTTTTGCCATTTAAACTTTCTTTCAATTTGACCTGTAGCTTAATAAGATTGTTATCGTCCTTAAAGTCAAATGAGCCAATTTTTTGAAGTAATCCTTTTGTTATTCTGAAAGCATCATATGGTTCAGATACACAAAACCAAGCTTTCAAGTCGAAATAGTGTTTTACCTTCTCATTATTGTACACAGCTTTAGCCAGTGTTGTCTTGCCAACCCCCGCCATTCCAATGTTCTAGTGGTGCTTTCCAACTTCTCCTTTATTTTAAGAAAGAATACATCACTCAAGCACAAGTTGAGCTACTTACTTGCTGGTTGCTTGTTTCTGCATGATTTTGATGCTGAACTGACCTTCCGCCTTAACTCTCGGAACTTCATAATTGATTTCTTCCAATAACATTTCAGCACTGTCCACAACATCCCGGAGTTCAATAAGCCACTGAGTCAGGTTTAGATTAGATACCTGCTTATTCTCTGCATCACTTAGCACAGCCCAGAAACCACACAGTCCTCCTTAGCTTCTCTAAGAGATGAAAATCATGTGTTTGCCTCTTAAACAACTTGAACAGCAGCAAGCCTTTCAAAGAGAACATTCAAAGCTGAAGATAGAAATGCACTTCCAACGGCTAAGCCAATCTCCATTTCTGAAAGATGCAAAGCAAAAAAAGAAAATCACAAAATTTAGCAGAAGATTAATGTTTCTATCTTAAAATAGTCTTAGTTCCACCTGTTCAATGCTGTGTAATTTAGCAAAAGTAACGTGTGCTTAAGAAGACCTTATATCTCTTTCTTTCTTTTCAAAAAGTAATTAAGACTTAATAATTGAGGCAAGAAAGAGATATGGCGGGGCACTGAAATGATATAAAGTGTCTTTTTCTTATATCATTAAAAATAGTATAGAAATTGTGGAAATTTAAATGACTGTTAAATTATTGCTGAAATTCCTAATGAGATATTCTACGTTCTACATGTTTGAAATGTTCTTTTTCTTATCATTTTTCCAAGTTCATGTTTCCGTGGGGTTGTAAATACTAATCGTTTAGTCACTATCTTTAAAAAAAAAATTATCCATTGTATGTTGTAGCTAAGTGTTATTAATGACAGATCAATTGAAAAAGTTAGCTAAATCTTGGAATTGTTATGATAAATATCATATTACGATGGATGTCTAGTCTTCTTCCATAATCTTAATCTCAAATGCTTAATAACATATTTAATGATATATTTTGTATGTTCAAGGACATATTCCATGATATATTTTCTTCACTTTTTATGCTATATAAAGGCCTTGTAATAGATGGGAAAATACACACAATTGAAGAAGAAATAAGAATCTCTCTTCCTCTCTTTCTCTCTACATCTCTTAGTTTGTTTTATTTCCTTTTTCTATATGTTACTTTGAATTATACTATTTTATAACACGTTATCAGCACGAGGTTCTACCATCTCAAGAAGATCTTTGAGAAAATTAAGGTACAACTTTTCTCAAATTTTTATTATTTTTACATTATGTCTGATATTATGAAAAGAAAGTCCGTTGCCCTTGAAATTTCGTGCAAGAACTATATGACATGGGTATTGGATGGTGAAATCCATTTAGATGCAATGGGTCTTGGAGACGCCATTAAAGATAAAGATAAAGCATCTACCCAAGACTGTGCTAAGGCATTGATTTTCTTGCGCCATCACCTCGATGAGGGATTGAAAATTGAATATCTCAGAGTGAAAGATCCATTTATTTTGTGGAATAGTTTAAAGGAAAGATATGAGAACTTAAAGTTAGTCACACTTCCACAAGCACGATATGATTGGGCTCATCTTAGGCTCCAAGACTTTAAGTCTGTTTCTGAATATAATTCTGCTATGTTTAGAATTACCTCCAAATTGAAACTCTGTGGAGATAATATGAGTGACTATGATATGCTTGAAAAAATGTTTACAATGTTTCATGCCTCCAATATGGTCTTGCAACAACAATACCGAGAGAAAGGCTTCACAAAGTACTCTCATTTGATTTCTCTTCTACTTCTGGCTGAACGAAATAATGAATTGCTTATGAGAAATCATGAAAATAGACCCACTGGGTCTACCCCACTGCCTAAAGAGGATGAGGTGTATTCCCATTATGCTAATCGTGGAAAAGGTTGTGGCCATATTCGTGGTCGTGGTCGCGGTCGCGGTCGTGGTCGTGGCCATATCCAAGGAAGAAATTTTCCTGGTGTTAATCATCCTCTACCGAAAAATAACTTCCAAAAATAGAAAGGGAAAGATGAGAAGCGAAATGCAGAGAGCTCAGAAACTAAATGGTATCGTTGCGGTGGAAAAGGGCATTGGGCAAAAATTTATCGCATACCAAAACATTTGGTTGAGCTTTATCAAGCATCTTTGAAGAATAAAGGCCCCGAAGCCAATCATGTCTATGACAATGAATTTGACATCACCCACTTAGAGGTGGCAGATTTTTTTGAGCACACTGATGGAAAAACAAACCACTTGATTGGTGATGGATCTGTGGTTAGAGATGATTGAGCAATTTAATTTTTATGCTTTTATGTTCGTAGTATGTAATCATGAATAAACATCTCGTAATTTTTATTGTACTTTATAATTCTTCTTATGTAATTTTTAAGAATATTTGTATTTCCGAATTTTATAAATTTCACAAACAAGGAGTAATATCCTATTAATTAGTATTCTAATCTCAGTGATCTTTTAACGATTTAAACTTTCCTTTACGTTGCTTTAATTCTCTTTAAGAAACGGTTTACAAGCATCCTATAACAACTTTTGTTACTTCACCCTCAATTGTTGTTATTTTTATTTGTATTTTATGTGTGTGTTCTTTTCTTACATGGATCAATTAGTTTTCATACAATGTGTAGGAAAATACAAATAATTTATACATGTAAATAAATTTATTATAGTTGTATTAGTTATATGTGTACTTGTATTATTTTTGTTGCGTAATTATTTGTATAATAATTAGAATTCTCCAGAAAATGCATTAAAGGCTGCTATTAAATTTAACTTTATTTCTTTTCCATTTTTCTCCAAATGTACTAATATTTATTCATATACTTCTTTTGTATGTCAAACTATGGGAAACAAATATGGATATATTTCAAATCAAACTTGGATCAAAGTTCAATTGTAAAAGTATTTGCTTAATTGATTCATGTACGACACATACAATATTCAAAGAGAAGAAATATTTTTCTCATTTAAGTATGTGTAAGGCAGATGTTACAATAATTTCTGGTAGTAGTAAATTAATTGAAGGCTCTGGAAAAGCTACTATAACTCTGCCTAAAGGAACAATACTTATTATAGAGAATGCAATGTTCTCCTCAAAGTCCAAGAGAAACTTGTTAAGTTTTAAAGATATCCGCCAAAATAGATATCATATTGAGACAATGGATGAGAATTGTGACGACCCGGCCCGTCGTCACGGGAATTACCACCCCGTTATGTTGAAATTGTATGTTTTATGCTTTTATATCGGTGTTAAAGTCTATCGGGTGAGTTAGGAGTGAATTGGATTGAAAATGAGGCATATAGCCTTTGTGAAGGAAACTTGAATAAGGAAAGTCAACCCGGAGTTGACTATTTGGTTAGAGGGCTCGGAATCGGATTCCGATGATTCGGTTAGTTCCGGGAGGTGATTTGTGACTTAGGGGAGCGATCGGAATTGAATTTGGAGGCCCGGTGTAGAAATAGGCTTGAATTGGCTAAGGTTGAATTTTGGCGAAATCCGAACGGTAGGTGAGATTTTGATCCGGGGTCGGAATGGAATTTCGACAATTGCAGTAGCTCCGTTAGGTGATTTTGGATGTGCCTGCAAAATTTCAGGTCATTCGGACGTCGTTTGGTCGGGTTTTTGATTGAATGTGTAATTCGGAATGTTTTAAGGAATTTAGGCTTGAATTTGATGTGAATTATGGGTTTTGGTGTTATTAGACGTGTTTTGAGGATTGGAGCAAGTTCGAATAAGGTGTTAAGATGTGTTGGTGTGTTTGGATGAGGTCCGGGGGGCCTCGGGGTGTTTTCGGAATGGTTAAACGGAAGAAAAATCATGGAAAATTGCAGGTTGGGATTCTGTTTCTGTTGTTTCCGCTCCTGCGGAATTATGGGCGCAGGAGCGAGTCCGCAGAAGCGGCCAAGGGGCGCAGGAGCGCTTGGTTACGCAGAAGCGGAACACTTTCCGCTGAAGCGGCATCGCTGGTGCGAGTCAGTGATCGCAGAAGCGGACTTGATGAAAAATGGGAAGGTCCGCGAAGCGGATTCTTGACCGCCTGGGCGAGTCCGCAGGAGCGGACTCTGGTGCGCAGAAGCGGGAGTTTTCGCAGAAGCGGAGGTCTCCGCAGAAGCGGAAGCGCAGAGGCGGTCCGTATATCGCAGAAGCGGAATTGGCCGGCTAGGCCTGGAACCGCTGAAGCGACCCTTCGGTCGCGGATACGGACGCGTAGGAGCGGAAATTCTTCCGCAGAAGCGAAAATCGCTGTAAGTTAAGTGTATCAGAAGTTAGAAAAATTTCAGAACATTTCACACATTTGGGTCTCGGCTTTAGAGGTGATTTGGGCGATTTTGAAGAGAAATTCAAGGGAAATCATCGGGTAATCAACTATGGACTTAAACTATGATTAGTATTGATAATATTATGCAATTATATCATGAAAATGGAGGAATTTGGGGTAATTTATGGAGGATTTAGCCCTAGGCTTGAACTTTAGAAAATCAAGGTTTTGAATGGGCAAATAGAGTTCGAATTTGGTAAAATTGATATGCTTAGACTCGTATTGAGATGAGGGTTCCGAATATGTGACTTTCGTGATTTTTCGATAAGCGTACCGAAAGTCGGGTTTTGACCTGTTGATACTATATTATTGGCTATTCTCGAGCCGTTGAACCCCTTCTTGGGCGGTTGAGTATACTTGTGGGCCGTGAGCCGGTTATTGGATCCCGCGAGGATCGTTATCATTGTCTTATCATATAGACATGCTAGTTTACTACTAGTCCGCAGAGCTATTTCTGTTATTATGCTAATTCCAATCTCTGGAACTTGATATTACTGTTTTCCAACTGAAAAATGATAAAAGAGTTTTCCAAAAACTATTTTTGAGCCTGCGAGGCTCTGTATCTGCATATTAGTCGACTAGTAGTGGATCGGGTTGCGCGCCGCGGCGAGATATATGTTGGATCGGACTCTGCACGCCGCAAGAATATCTTTATGAGATGTGCTTGGGCTGTAGGAGCCCCTCCGAGTCTGAACCCCCACGGTGAGCACGGGTACCCAAAATTGGAGTCGGGCCTACGCGCCGTAGCGGTCATATCGTGCATTGCATTGCATTTAGCTACATCTGCTAGTTGTTATGCTATTTATTGGTATTTGTTGGTACAAGTACGTTGATATTGATTCTGTGACAGGGTATTCGATTATAGCTTTACATAGTGCTTTATTGCGGATTTCTTATCCGCGCTGTCTTACCCTTGTTTATTACCACTGAGTCTGGCGGTACTCATTTTACTCCCTGCACCTTGTGTGCAGATCCAGGTACCTCTCAGCAGTGATCCGGTAGCTGTGCGAGGCGACATCTGTGGGATATACGAGGTAGCTGCAGCGTCCGCAGGACCCGATATTTCTTCCTATTGTCTTTTGATTTTGTATTGACATTTCTTTCCGCACTTGGTATTTTTGTAAACCTTTATACACTCATGTTCAGTAGAGGCTCATGACTCTTGACCCTTCGGTCTATGGGAGTTAGTATATTTTGGGACTTGGTTTCCCCGCTGTTGGTATAAATATTACTATTGTTCCATATTTTGAAATGCTTAAATGGGTTAAAGAGAGCTTCTAGCTCCGTTGTTGATATTGATTGGTCAGGCTGGCTTAGCAATGTGTTGGGCGCCATCACGACCTGATTGGGGTCGTGACAAGTTGGTATCAGAGCCTAGGTTTACTAGGCCTCACGAGTCTTGAGCTGGTTAGTAGAGTCTTGTGGATCGGTACGGGGACGCCTGTACTTATCCTCGGGAGGCTGCGAACCTTTAGGAAAACTTCACTTTTCTTGAACTCTGTCGTGCGATCTTGTTGTTCTGAGAACTGAACTTCTATATTCTATTCTCTCGCGGATGGCGAGAACGCGAGCATCAGGACGAGGTGGACGACCTCCATTGCCACCCGTTAGAGGCCGTGGGCGTGGTCGTGCTAGAGGTAGAGGTAGGGCGGGCGAGGCGGTGCCGACCGACCCACTCGTTGTACCGGTTCGGGAGCGACCCCGGTGGTTGATGCCCCGGCGGTCCCGGTTCGGGGCCGGACTATATCTATTGCTATTCCCGGTCGTCAGGAGACTCTTGCTCAAATATTATCGGTGTGTTCCGGTTTGGCTCGGGTAGTTTCGGCTACCGCTACCGTAGCGACATCTCGGTTAGGGGGTGGTCAGCAGACCACTGCGGCTCGCACACCGACCCGGTTGTTCGGGGACTTCGGACGCCAGAGAGGCGGTCCCCGCTCGGTGGTTGCACCGGTTATTCCTCCGACTGCACCAGCTCCGGCTCCGGAGCATATGGTTCAGGTTATGCCCGATGACGAGCGGCGTCGTCTTGAGAGATTTGGTAGACTTCAGCCACCCCATTTCGGTGGCGTTGAGGGCGAGGATGCCCGGGGTTTCTTGGATAAGTGTCAGAAGATGCTGCGTACGGCTGGTATTCTTGAGTCCAGCGGAGTTTCATTTACTACATTTCAGTTCACCGGTCCCGCATTTGATTGGTGGGAGGAGTTTGAGAGGCGTAGGCTTGCAAGAGCAACACCTCTCACATGGCAGCAGTTCTCTACTCTCTTTCTAGAGAAATATGTACCTCAGTCTCGTCGCGAGGAGCTACGTCGCCAGTTCGAGTGGTTGATTCAGGGCGACATGTCTGTGACCCAGTATGAGCTTAGATTCACTCGGTTGGCTAGGCATGCCACATGGATGATCCCCACTGATAGGGAGAGGATCAGGAGGTTCATTGATGGCCTCAACTACTCTATCCGTATTCTTATGACCAGCGAGCGAGTTCTGTCATCATCGTTTGAGCAGGTTGCTGATATGGCACGCTCCATTGAGGCGGATCGTCGCCGAGAGAGAGAGGAGCGGGAGGCCAAGAGGCCTCGTGGTTCTGGTAGTTTCAGTGGTGCTCCGTCCAGAGAGCATTCCCAGCAGAGCAGAGGTCGCTCATCTAGACCTTCTCATTCAGGCCGCCCTGAACAGAGCAAAGGTTCTTATGGTCGTGGTCAACAGGGATTTCAGCAGGGTCGGTCATCACTTAGTGCCCTCCCAGCCCAGAGTGCAACACCTACTTCTCCAGCACCAGGTGCATGTTATGAGTGTGGTGAGTTTGGCCACATGAGGAGATAGTGCCCTCGACTACGTAGGGGCAGGACTCGGCAGAGGGATCAGCCCTCATCTTCAGCACCATCTCAGTCTAGTAGAGGTGGAGGTCAGTCTTCTCGTGGTCGCCCCAGGGGCGAGGAGAGATCCGGTGGAGGCCAGGCACGGTTCTATGCACTTCCTGACAGGCGTGATGCAGTTGCCTCCGATGCTGTGATTACAGGTATCATTTCTGTCTATCACAGAGATGCCTCTGTTCTATTTGATCTAAGGTCCACATATTCTTACGTGTCCTCTTATTTTGCACATCATTTGGGTACGACTCGTAGTAGTCTTGATTT
The DNA here is from genome assembly GCA_032618575.1 of Nicotiana noctiflora. Taxonomy (NCBI): domain Eukaryota; kingdom Viridiplantae; phylum Streptophyta; class Magnoliopsida; order Solanales; family Solanaceae; genus Nicotiana; species Nicotiana noctiflora. The sequence goes on from JASVEL010009990.1 coordinate 40,053, forward strand.
ACATGTTCATGTATCCACCCCCGTGGGTGATACGATTGTTGTGGATCGTGTCTATAGATCCTGTGTTATATCTATTGGGGGTCTGGAGACCCAGGCAGATTTGTTATTGTTGGGGATGGTGGACTTTGATGTTATATTAGGTATGGACTGGTTGTCTCCGTATCATGCTATATTGGACTGTCATGCTAAGACAGTTACGTTGGCCATTCCTGGTATTTCTCGGATTGAGTGGCGGGGTTCGACCGATTTCGTCCCTAGCCGTGTTATTTCGTTCTTAAAGGCTCAGAAAGATGGTTGAAAAAGGGTGTTTATCGTACTTAGCTTTTGTGAGAGATATGGGAGCTGAGTCTCCTAGCATTGATTCTGTACCTGTTGTGAGGGATTTCCCGGATGTATTCCCTTCAGACCTGCCGGGCATGCCGCCGGACAGGGATATTGATTTTGGCATTGACTTGGTGCCGGGCACTCGGCCCATATCCATTCCTCCTTATCGAATGGCACCAGCCGAGTTGAAAGAACTAAAAGAGCAGCTTCAAGAACTTCTGAATAAGGGTTTCATCCGTCCTAGTGTGTCCCCGTGGGGTGCGCCGGTATTATTTGTTAAAAAGAAAAATGGTTCCATGCGAATGTGTATTGATTATAGGCAATTGAACAAAGTGACAGAGTGAAGAACAAGTACCCTCTACCGCGCATAGATGATTTGTTTGATCAGTTACAGGGTGCGAGGGTGTTTTCTAAGATCGATCTTCGTTCAGGCTATCATCAGCTGAAGATCAGGGACTCGGATATTATGAAGACTGCATTCGGGACCCGATATGGTCATTATGAGTTTCTTGTGATGTCGTTTGGGCTGACCAACGCCCCAGCAGCATTTATGCATCTGATGAACAGTGTGTTCAGGCCTTATTTGGATTCATTTGTGATTGTGTTCATTGATGACATTCTAGTCTACTCCCGTAGTCGGGAGGAGCATGCTCAACATTTGAGTATTGTGTTGCAGAGATTGAGGGAGGAGAAGCTATATGCTAAATTCTCCAAGTGCGAGTTTTGGCTCGAGTCCGTAGCATTTCTGGGACATGTGGTGTCTCGTGATGGTATTCAGGTTGATCAGAAAAAGATAGAGGCGGTGCAGAGTTGGCCTAGACCGACCTCAGCTACAGAGATCAGGAGTTTTCTTGGTTTGGCGGGATATTATCGCCGGTTTGTTCAGGGATTTTCATCCATTGCTTCTTCATTGACTAAATTGACCCGGAAGGGTGCACCATTCGTGTGGTCGGATGAGTGCGAGGAGAGCTTTCAGAAGCTCAAGACAGCTTTGACCACAGCTCCAGTGTTAGTATTGCCATCAGCTTCGGGTTCATATACCGTTTATTGTGATGCCTCGAGAGTGGGGATAGGTTGTGTGTTGATGCAGGAAGGTAAGGTGATTGCTTATGCTTCTCGGCAGTTGAAGCCACATGAGAAGAACTATCCTGTTCATGACTTAGAGCTAGCCGCCATTGTTCATGCATTGAAGATTTGGAGACACTATTTGTACGGTGTGTCTTGTGAGGTGTATACCGACCATCGTAGTCTCCAGCACTTGTTCAAACAGAAAGACCTTAATTTGAGACAACGGAGATGGCTAGAGTTGCTGAAGGATTATGACATTACTATATTATATCATCCAGGGAAGGCCAATGTGGTGGCCGATGCTTTGAGCCGGAAGGCGGTCAGTATGGGGAGCTTGGCATATATTCCAGCTCTGAGGAGAGGCCATTTGCTTATGATGTTCGGGTGCTAGCCAATCGGCTAGTGAGGTTAGATATTTCGGAGCCCAGCAGGGTATTGGCTTGTGTTGTATCTCGGTCATCTCTATATGATCGTATTCGTGAGCACCAGTATGATGATCCACATTTGGCTGTCCTGAGGGATAGAGTTCAGCATGATGATGCTAGAGATGTCACCATTGATAGTGACGGCGTATTGAGGATGCAGGGCCAGATATGCGTGCCCAATGTTGATGGCCTTTGCGAGTTGATTCTGGAAGAGGCCCATAGCTCGCGGTATTCTATCCATCCGGGAGCCGCTAAGATGTATCAAGATTTGAAACAGCACTATTGGTGGAGAAAGATGAAAATGGACATTGTCAGACATGTAGCACGGTGCCTCAAGTGTCAGCAGGTTAAGTACGAGCATCAGAGGCCCGGTGGTGTATTTCAGCGCATTGATATTCCCGAGTGGAAATGGGAGAGGATCACCATGGACTTTGTTACTGGACTCCCTCGGACGGCGAGGAAGTTTGATTCCGTATGGGGGATTTTGGATAGACCGACCAAGTCAGCTCACTTCATTCCAGTTAGTACCACCTACTCATCGGAGCGGTTGGCATCGATATTTATTCGAGAGATTGTTCGGTTGCATGGAGTCCCAGTGTCTATCATATCCGACAGGGGTACTCAGTTCACTTCTCAGTTTTGGAGAGCATTTCGGCGAGAGATGGGTACACGGGTTGAGTTGAGTACAGCATTTCACCCCCAGACAGACGGACAGTGTGAGCGCACTATTCAGATCTTGGAGGATATGTTGCGAGCTTGTGTGATTGATTTTGGTGGTTCGTGGGATGAGTTCCTACCACTTGCTGAGTTTGCCTACAACAACGGTTATCAGTCGAGTATTCAGATGGCCCCGTATGAGGCATTGTATGGCAGGCGGTGTAGATCCCCGTGGGATGGTTTGAGCCTGGTGAGGTTAGATTGATAGGGACTGAGTTAGTCCAGGATGCTCTGGATAGAGCAAAGTTGATCCAGGAGAGGCTTCGTACAGCACAGTCTCGTCAGAAGAGTTATGCGGACCGTAGAGTTCGAGAGTTGTCTTTCATGGTTGGTGATAGGGTATTGTTGAAGGTTTCACCTATGAAGGGTGTTATGAGGTTTGGGAAGAAAGGAAAGTTGAGTCCCAGGTACATTGGTCCTTTTGAAATACTTAGGAGAGTTGGAGAGGTGGCATATGAGTTGGCCTTGCCGCCCAGCTTATCCAGCGTTCATCCAGTATTCCATGTGTCTATGTTCCGGAAGTACATTGGAGATCCGTCTCATGTATTAGACTTCAGTACCATTCATCTTGATGGTGATCTATCCTATGATGTGGAGCCTATTGCTATTTTGGGTCGTCAGGTGAGAAAATTGAGGTCTAAGGAGATTGCATCAGTTAAGGTTCAGTGGAGAGGTCGAACCGTGGAAGAGGCCACTTGGGAGATCGAGCGGGAGATGCGGAGCAGATATCCTCACTTGTTTGAGACTTCAGGTATGTTTTTTGACCCGCTCGAGGACGAGCGTTTGCTTAAGAGGGGGAGAATGTGACGACCGGCCCGTCGTCACGGGAATTACCACCCCGTTATGTTGAAATTGTATGTTTTATGCTTTTATATCAGTGTTAAAGTCTATCGGGTGAGTTAGGAGTGAATTGGATTGAAAATGAGGCATATAGCCTTTGTGAAGGAAACTTGAATAAGGAAAGTCAACCCGGAGTTGACTATTTGGTTAGAGGGCTCGGAATCGGATTATGATGATTCGGTTAGTTCCGGGAGGTGATTTGTGACTTAGGGGAGCGATCGGAATTGAATTTGGAGGCCCGGTGTAGAAATAGGCTTGAATTGGCTAAGGTTGAATTTTGGCGAAATCCGAACGGTAGGTGAGATTTTGATCCGGGGTCGGAATGGAATTTCGACAATTGCAGTAGCTCCGTTAGGTGATTTTGGATGTGCCTGCAAAATTTCAGGTCATTCAGACGTCGTTTGGTCGGGTTTTTGATTGAATGTGTAATTCGGAATGTTTTAAGGAATTTAGGCTTGAATTTGATGTGAATTATGAGTTTTGGTGTTATTAGACGTGTTTTGAGGATTGGAGCAAGTTCGAATAAGGTGTTAAGATGTGTTGGTGTGTTTGGATGAGGTCCCGGGGGCCTCGGGGTGTTTTCGGATGGTTAAACGGAAGAAAAATCATGGAAAATTGCAGGTTGGGATTCTGTTTCTGTTGTTTCCGCTCCTGCGGAATTATGGGCGCAGGAGCGAGTCCGCAGAAGCGGACGAGGGGCGCAGGAGCGCTTGGTTACGCAGAAGCGGAACATTTTCCGCTGAAGCGGCATCGCTGGTGCGAGCCAGTGATCGCAGAAGCGGACGAGAAGAAAATGGGAAGGTCCGCAGAAGCGGACACTTGACCGCTTGGGCGAGTCCGCAGGAGCGGACTCTGGTGCGCAGAAGCGGATGTCTTCGCAGAAGCAGAGGTTTAATCGCGGAAGCGGACGCGCATAAGCGGTCCTTTTCTCGCAGAAGCGGAATTGGCCGGCTAGGCCTGGAACCGCTGAAGCGACCCTTTGGTCGCGGATACGGGTGCGTAGGAGCGGAAAATATTCCGCAGAAGCGAAAATCGCTGTAAGTAAGTGTATCAGAAGTTAGAAAAATTTCAGAACATTTCACACATTTGGGTCTCGGCTTTAGAGGCGATTTGGGCGATTTTGAAGAGAAATTCAAGGGAAATCATCGGGTAATCAACTATGGACTTAAACTATGATTAGTATTGATAATATTATGCAATTATATCATGAAAATGGAGGAATTTGGGGTAATTTATGGAGGATTTAGCCCTAGGCTTGAACTTTAGAAAATCAAGGTTTTGAATGGGCAAATGGAGTCCGAATTTGGTAAAATTGATATGCTTAGACTCGTATTGAGATGAGGGTTCCGAATATGTGACTTTCGTGATTTTTCGATAAGTGTACCAAAAGTCGGGTTTTGACAACTTTGGGAATTTTGATGTAAATCGAGTTGTATTGATTGGGTGTCGTCCCATTGGCCTAATTTGTTGTATTTCTACTGTATTTGATCAGATTCTACGCGTGCGGAGCTTGATTCTCGTGGCAAGGGCATTGCGGAGTAGTCGTCGCGCCGTATTGAGGTGAGTAATAGATGTGGGTGATGACCGGCGGGTTCGAAACCCCGGTATACCACTTTGTGACGCTGTATAGCGGCGAGACACACACACTCTTGAGAGTGCGGGGTCGATCATGAACTGGAGACAATAGATTAGTCCAACCTGTTGATACTATATTATTGGCTATTCTCGAGCCGTTGAACCTCCTTCTTGGACGGTTGAGTATACTTGTGGGCCGTGAGCCGGTTATTGGATCCCGCGAGGATCGTTATCATTGTCTTATCATATAGACATGCTAGTTTACTACTGGTCCGCAGCTATTTCTGTCATTATGCTAATTCCAATCTTTGGAACTTGATATTACTGTTTTCCAACTGAAAAATGATAAAAGAGTTTTCCAAAAACTATTTTTGAGCCTGCGAGGCTGTATCTGCATATTAGCTGACTAGTAGTGGATCGGGTTGCGCGCCGCAGCGAGATATATGTTGGATCGGACTGCACGCCGCAGGAATATCTCTATGAGATGTGCTTGGGCTGTAGGAGCCCCTCCGGAGTCTGAACCCCCACGGTGAGCACGGGTACCCAAAATTGGAGTCGGGCTACGCGCCGTAGCGGTCATATCATGCATTGCATTGCATTTAGCTACATCTGCTAGCTGTTATGCTATTTATTGGTAATTGTTAGTACAGGTACAGTGAATATTGATTCTGTGACAGGGTAGCTGATTATAGCTTTACATAGTGCTTTATTGCGGATTTCTTATCTGCATTGTCTTACCCTTGTTTATTACCACTGAGTCTGGCAGTACTCATTTTACTCCCTGCACCTTGTGTGCAGATCCAGGTACCTCTCAGCAGTGATCCAGTAGCTGTGCGAGGCGACGTTTGTGGATATTCGAGGTAGCTGCAGAGTCCGCAGGACCCGATATTCCTTCCTATTGTCTTTTGATTTTGTATTGACATTTCTTTCCGCACTTGGTATCTTGTAAACCTTTATACACTCATGTTCAGTAGAGGCTCATGACTCTTGACCCTTCGGTCTATGGGAGTTAGTATATTTTGGGACTTGGTCTCCCCGCTGTTGGTATAAGTATTACTATTGTTTCATATTTTGAAATGCTTAAATGGGTTAAAGAGAGCTTATAGCTCCGTTGTTGATATTGATTGGTCAGGCTGGCTTAGCAATGTGCTGGGCGCCATCACGACCGGATTGGGGTCGTGACAAGAATAATCTTGAATATCTCATCATTACAAAGAATGTCAGTGGCCAAAAGAGGGTTATTGAGAAGTTCTCATCTTTATCTTGTGGCCTGTATTGGACAAGAATTAGTACAATTGAGGCACATTTTATTGTAAACCAAAAGGTTATTGATTCCAATACTTTTGTACTTTAGCATGATCGATTGGGACACCCTCGATCAATTATGATAAGACGAATTATAGAAAACTCAAATGGGCATCCATTAAAGAATTTAAAGATTCTTTTAAATAATAAATTTTCTTGCACTTCTTGTTACCAAGGCAAGTTAATTATAAGACCATCACCAACAAAGGTTGAGATTGAGTCCCCTGCGTTTTTGGAACGTATACAAGGGGACATTTGTGGACCTATTCACCCATCTAGTGGGTCGTTTAGATATTTTATGGTCTTAATAGACGCATCTTCTAGATGGTCTCATGTGTTCCTATTGTCATCTCGCAGAGTTGATTTAAAATCCGCTCAAAAGTTATAATACCTATCGATAAAGATCTAAGGGTTTATAATACCCCAAACCAATCCTCGGGCTAGTCATTCAAATGAAGTTTTCCATAAATAAAGGCAATGTTGAATACAAGCAATACTTAAACCAGCACTAGCCAAAGACGAGATTAAAATTTACCCCCGTATCTCCAAAAGATGATTACAGGAAATATTTACACAAGGCAGTATTAAAAGGGGAAAAAACAGAGTAACGTAAAACTACTTCGGGGTCACATCCTTAGTAACTGCATCTCTATAAGCACATCTTCGAAAGTCTCATCCGTAGGTACCTCATACCCGTTTCCTTCATTCCTAGAGGCACTGGCTAAATCATCTTCATCGTAAAGCAGAGTAGTCGCCTTTTCTTCCAAAATCTTCTCCGCTTCAATATTGGCTGAAAGATTGAAGCCACGAGCATGTATCTCCTCGAGGGTCATCCTTCGGGATTGTTGCCTAGCATGGTCAAGGGCACTTGACAACTTAGCCTCCACCGTAGAAGAGACCTCCTTTGCCCGAGCATTACCTACTTCAGCATCAGCTCGATACGAAGTTATAATTGCCGCAACATAAGATTATGCCTTGGTCAGCCCAACAGCAGATCCAACTTTAAGCTCCTGGATTTCGAGGCCCCGAGCTAGGCTCTCCTTCTTCAAGCATAGAAGCTGGCGTTCGAGCTAATCTAACTACTCCTTTAGAGTTTCCTTCTCAAAAGTGAGACTGTCCATACCTTGCCTCAACCCTACAGCCTTGAATTTTTTCATCTTGAGCTCCTCCCGAAGTTGGGTTTCCAAGTCAACCTTCTGATTGAACTGCAAAATTGAAAATGTCAGCCGCCAAAACAAAACAAGTCTGTAACAAACTCTTGGGGGCTGTATTACCTTCTCAACATACTCAGCTCGACCTTGACATGCTTGCATCAACTCAACTCGTATATCATAGATCTCCAACGCTTTCTTAGCATATAAGTCTTTGATGACATTCCTCTCCTCCAAAGCCTTCTTGAGCTCGGCCTCACACCGAGCAAGATCATCCCACGACTTGGAAAATGCCATCTTATGGAGCACCATAGAATTTATGAAAAATAAGGAAAGTATAGGAAACATAAAACTTACTTGTTTAAAGAGTTGCATATCTATCTATATATTATTAAAAGAAGAATAAATGCATCCATATTTAGTCAAATGACAGTCTCACAATAGGCCACTTGTCATTTTAGGACAAAGTTAGCAAGGTTAGGTAATAATTAATTTCTTTCTGAATTTAAATTTTAAAAAAATAAATAAATTATACATTATGTATTGTTAATAATTAGTTATTCTTTTTGAATTAGAATTTAAACATACTTAACTATTTCTTTTATGATTTTTTTATATAATTATAATTATTTTTATTTTACGCTCAATATCATCTTTCAAGTTTGTCACTCTAAATCATCTAGTTAAAACTACCATGGGTACATATAATTTCATCCGACAATATTCGTTTACCGATAAAATGCAAATGAAGATATTATTATAGAGATTGATGAAGGAGATCAGCCTTCTGATATTCCTTTAGAAATACGAGGCACGTCTTCTACTAATATAGAAGCATTGTGTGATAGAAGTAGAGATTGAGAAGTATTTCATGTGTGAGCGACTTTACTTATTATTTCATGATGGATTATCAATATATAGCAATATTTGGATAGACTTCTAATTTATACTGAATGGTGTTATTTCAATTATTGAAATTATCATATAAAAATAAGTAATTATACTAGATAATTTCATATATTTTAGTGTAACTATATATGTAAAATTGATTTAAATCTATATTTTAATTAAATAAAATAATAATAATAATAATAATAAAAGTCTCGTATAATAAATTTTTAAGTTTATTGAATAGCAAATCAAATGCCAGATGCATTTACGAATATGAAAAGAATAACAAAATCACATATCCCTGCGGAGAATATTCCAATCCGTATTGATGTCCCTATTGAACAATCTTCTAGTGTCATAGCTAATAAGTCAAAAGCACGTTTGAAACGTGGCAGACCATTAGGTTCCAAAGATCGAAATCCTAGAATAATAAAAACAAATGATCAAAATAACACTACGAAAGAATCTCATGAAGAAATCCACGATTTAATAAATTCTGATATTCATGAAAAATCCACTGAGCCCGAACTCAAGAAAATAAGGAACTATCGATAAATCCAATCGATATTGAGACAAATTTGAATCGAGTGGATATAGTGGTAGATTATGTCTTTGCATATAATGTTGCATCTAGCATTATTCAAGGAAGTGAGGATCTTGAACCTCAATCTGTTGGAGAATGTCGACAAAGACGTGATTGGCCAAAATGGCAAGGAGAAATCCAATCAGAGTTGAATTCACTTTCAAAACGTGAAGTTTTTGGGCCTGTAGTCCAAACGCCTAATGGTGTTAAGCCCGTTGGCTATAAATGAGTCTTTATACGTAAGAGAAATGAGAAAAATGAGGTACAAAGATTAAAGGCACGTCTTGTTGCACAAGGATTTTCACAAAGGTCTGGTGTCAATTATGAAGAGACATATTCACCCGTTATGGATGCTATAACTTTCCGTTATCTCATTAGTTTTGTTGTCCATAAAAAACTTGACATGCATCTAATGGATGTGGTTACCGCCTACCTTTATGGCTCACTTGATAATGAGATTTACATGAAAATTCCCGATGGCTTTAAAATGCCAAACACACATAATTCAAAGTCGCGGGAAAAGTTTTCAATCAAATTGCAAAGATCTTTGTATGGTCTAAAGCAATCAGGACGAATGTGGTATAATCGTCTTAGTGAGTATTTATTAAAGGAAAGATATATAAATGATACCATTTGCCCATGCGTTTTTATAAAGAAAACAACATCGGAATTTGTTGTACTTGCCGTATATGTTGATGACATAAACCTTATCGGAACTCCTATAGAACTCCAAAAGGCAATTCATTATTTAAAGAAGGAATTCGAGATGAAAGATCTCGGAAAGACAAAATTATGTTCTTGGTTTGCAAATTGAACATTTGACAAACAGAATTTTTGTTCATCAATCTGCCTACATAGAAAATGTATTGAAACAGTTTTACATGGATGGAGCACATCCTTTAAGTACTCCGATGATTGTTCGATCACTTGATGTGAACAAGGATCCATTCCAACCTCAAGAAGAGAATGAAGAGCTACTTGGTCCTGAAGTGCCATGTCTTAGTGCAATTGGTGCACTAATGTATCTTGCCAATACTACAAGGCCTCGCATAACTTTTTCAGTTAATGTCTTAGCAAGATATAGCTCTGCTCCCACAAGTAGACATTGGAATGGGATCAAACACATATTGCGGTATCTAAAAGGGACTACCGATACGGGCTTATTTTATGGCAACAATTGCAGTCCCGATCTTGTTGGTTATGTTGATGCTGGGTATTTATCTGGTCCACACAAGGCTCGATCTCAAACAGGTTATGTGTTTACCTGTGAAGGCACTGTCAATTGTAAATTTTATTATCTATCTGCATGTCATTTTCACAAATCAGATTTGATAACTGTATTAAAGATTCGGGAACTAATAGCATATAATAGTAATAGAAGAAATTATAAATAATTATTTGTAGGAAGAGAATTAGTAATCCAAAGAAGATGCAGATAATTTGCTTTAGGGTAAAAAAAGAAGAATATAATTTGGAAGTTACGAGACATTACACAAAGAAAAGATCAAAAACAAGAAAAGTCAATAAATTTTTTGAAAGATTACAATATGATTCATATATATGATATCTTTAATTTTAATAGGATGGTAAAAACTAGAAACAAAAATAAAAAGAAAAACAATCTAAATTAGTAAGGGATAATTTAAAAAAATATAAATTATTGGTGAGTATCGTTTTGTCTTAAATAAATTAATTTTCTACTTCTGCCTTTTGCTTTTTGGAAGAAGCTAAAATTTTCTATATTTCTTACCAAAAGTTGAAAAACTGCTTCTGCTACTTGAAAAAATATTTTTATGTGTTGGCCAAACCACCCAATTTTTTTAAAAAAGTACTTTTTTAAGGGAAAAAAGTAATTTTGGCTTGCTTTGCTAAACAGGCTCTTAGATTTGTACAAGAATAGAACCTATAATGAACTCGTACGGATGTACACATAGTACAATGAAATGAAGGACGCGGCAATAATTACTAAAATAAAACCCCTAATCGAAATGGCCAAAGTAAAAACCTTTTAAAAACCCTCCTCTCTTCACTCCATGAGCCGTTCTCTGCATTTTCCTTCTCCCCTTTCGCCGAATTCTAAACCCTAATAACATTCCTAACACAAACTTCTCTATATCTTTAATCGTCGTATAAAGAGTTCGATTATCTAATCAATTGCATTTAACAGCTAAATTCATTCACATATTTTTCTAACATAGTACATAGCAAATCTCCTTCGGAGATGGTATCGGGTTCAAATTCGAAAGCAGATGGTGGGACTCATATTTTGTCTGCGGGCGTAAGAGAAATACTAGAATCTATTAAGGAAGTTGTTGGAAATCATTCTGATGCTGATATATATGTGGCTCTTAAAGAGACCAACATGGACCCTAATGAGACTGCTCAGAAATTGCTCAATCAAGGTCTTTATTCTTTAACCCAGTTTGTGATTTTCTTGTTTTTATAATTTTAAACAGAGGAATGGATACAGCGGATGACTGTAGTTGTTGCTTTTGTTTTTGTGCTGCATTTTGTTGTATCAAAGTTATTAGCAGTGCCACAAGTAAGACTTAACTATTTGGGCACACATGGGCGTGCCTCGTGGTCAATGAAGTGAGAGGAGAACCTTGAGGTCTCAGGTTTAAATCCCAGTGGAGCCGAAAGAAAAAAACACTGGGTGATTTCTTACCTTATCTTAAGTCTTGGTGGAGAACAGTGGTGGAGGTAGAAGCCGAGTGACGCCTGTCTAAGTCTTGGCGGAGAACAGTGGTGGAGGTAGAAGCCGAGCTACGCTGAGCCAGTAGCTTTTGCTCAAACAATGTATTTCGTGTTAACAAATTTATTATGTGTGTATAAATATTGAATTTTGGAACCCAATCATTAGCACTTGAAGTTGATATTTTAAAATCCAAATCCATAAGGTTAGAATCCTCGCTCCGCCTATGCTGGTCCAGGTGGGATGTAGCAGGTAACATGATGAAATAGTAGTAGCGCAAGCTGGCCTGGTTTTGTCATAGAAAAGCAAGAAAAAATATTTGGTGTTGCCGAGGGATTTTGTTAGAGGCTGTTCTTGGATTCTGAATAATCCTTGTGATAATGGCCCCGGGGCTTAATTCAAGTAGAAGTTGAGGGACTTGTGACTTAGGACACAGGTTCAAGCCCTGCGCTAGCGCACTAAGTCTGGTATTTAAGTGGATAAGCATATAGGGGCGGGCCCATTATCCTCAGAGTTTCGAAGGCTGTAGTGTCCTAACTGTTGGCCCCAAATGGATTTCTCATTAAAAAAATTCTTTGTGATATTGGATAGGTATTTAGTGCAAGTACAAGAAAATATTTTCAACTATATGTTTCTGTAGTTGGAGCTTGCACCCACTGTCAATGCGGTTCATCTGCCACTGACTTTTTTTTGGAAGTCTTGGACAGTGGGAAATGGTAGCTTTGTATTATTGGTATTATATTTGGGGAGGTTCTGTAACAAGTGTGCTTCCACCATTTTGCTAATTACTATACTTTTATATTGTTGATGTAAGGTTCCTGCAAATAAGTTTTATAAATCATGGGCTGCTGTAATTGAACATGCATACAAGTAGGAGATGTATGTTAGTTATAGCAATTCAAGCACCAATCCGCGCGTGCTATAGACAGTTATTATAGTTGTCTTTTTTCAATAAGATTGTTAAAATTTTTCCTTAGACCGTACCTATATAAAAGCTAATCCATAGTTAACATTTCTTCCTAGAATATTAGAAAGATGATATGCCCATAGATTATCAATTTATCATTATTCCATTAGATTTATTAGTATTAGTTTTCGCTTTTGATATTCTGGTGGATATTATTAAGACAGCTGCATTATGGTGCTGGTTTTAGCTTTTGCAGTATAATTTGGAACAATCTCTTTTCGCAAGTAAAAATTCATCATCTTTCCCTTCATTCTCTGGTGTGAAGTGTGTCTAATGCTTCAGTTTTTTGCATTCAGATCCATTTCACGAGGTGAAGCGAAGAAGAGACAGAAAGAAAGAGGTAAATAATTTAAGACTGTTCTGTGCTTCTAGTTCTTATGTGATGCGCTTGGCAGATTATTCCTGATGTCCCTTGCAGTCAGACAGACATTTGATTTTTTTTGGGTAGATCAGCCACTTCTATGCAAAACTCAAAAGGAAATTGCATGTTTCTTTCTCTTGTTTAGATTGTTTTCTATGAGTGATTATGCCGTCTAATTTATTTAAAGTTGTTGACTTTACTATTTTGGTAATTTTACTCTAGTTTTTGTTCTTGTTAAAACTGAAACCTTTCTCCGTCTTGCTTCAGAGCCATGGGTATAGAAGTTCTACAGCTCCAGAAAATGGAAGTTATTCAGAGCATGGTACGCAGGAAATGAGGGTCAACACACATGTCAATCGTAACATCCGAAGAGGGAGCTACAGTCGAACTGCTTTACCTGGTAATTTGATCTTATGCCAGATTTCTTTTTCTTATGCTTTGTAGTACCTTTAGGTCCTAGAAATCTCCTGGGGAGGTGCTATTATTGGGAGGTGAGCGAGCCTTTTGCAATGCAATAGAATACATGCTTCAGTTGCTAAAGGATGATCCTCTTAAAAAGGCATTTCTGTTTGAAACCATCCAAAAGCTACTATATGTTTGTAAATGTCATTTTATTGGTATCTATTTGTGGATGAAGGCATTTGAAGTGCATCAGTTGTAAGAAGAAAGCTCTTCTTGTGCATGTTCCCTTTGTGTGGGCAACCACATGTCTATTGAGAACAGATAGGGGTCATCAGATGCAAGTACGCATGACATATGTGTGTGTGTGTGTGTGTGTGGGGGGGGGGGGTTATGGGCGAAAAATGTCTTTGCAATCCTATTCGTTAGTGCTTATAGCAGCAATACCTAATGGCTGACTGATTTATATATTTCTTAGTGTTTTTCATTCTATCTATGTACTAAAAACTTGTAACAATTTCCACTGATTGTAAATTTTTCTCATTTCTCTCCTCAAGTAGCTGGAAAGTGAAGAAATTATATATGAACTTGTGGGTAGCTGTTTAGAGTAGTCAGCTTATATTGGGTATTGCTGCAATGTCGCCTAGACTATGTCAAATGGGTATTGATGCCACTCCAAATACTTCTTACCTCTGGCGTGTGTATTCTGTACATTCTCTTCATATGTTTCTTATGGGTCTGTTCTCTCTTGTTAACAAATGGGTATTGATGTCAGTCTATTACTTCTTGTCTCTGACATGTGTATTCTATACACTCTCTTCATATGTTTGTTATGTTAACAAAATGGTCAAATTCAACTGTTTTTGATAAGTAAATAAGACTAGTATTCATGAATTGCTCCAATAAAGAAAAGGGTACATCAGTAGCCTTACAAAAACCCAGTTCCTAGCTTCTCTGATCAGTGAGCTGACACTGATATATTCAGCTCTCCTGCTTACCCTGTATTTCATGTCAATTTTACAGTTTTCTTAATTTTGCTGAATATCATGCTCTTCTTAAAATACCAATCAGTGATATTAGGAGTCAAAAGTGCAGAAAAGTGAGGCCAGTGGTGCTTAAGCGCAGAACTGAATTGAAGCACAGCACTGAACTTAATTGAAGCACACATTTCAGTAAAGACAATGAAGAAACGTTGTGCGCGCGTGTGCACGCCTGTGTGCATGTATAATGCAAAGAGAAAAAACTGTAAATACAGTGAGTTGTATGGACAAAAACAAAAATATAAATTCCATTTCAAAAAAGAGATAGAAATCTGATAATTGGAAAATAGAAAACATTTCAATTGTAAAGTACAGATGTCTACACTTTAAAGTTTTGGGGGAAATGGGTATTGGTGTAAATGATATAGAAGCAACGCTGAAGTTTCTTAGATGGGTTAGAGACATAGTGAAGGAAGATCCAGTTTATTTGTCTGCTTTTTTTGGACCCTCATTTCCTTCTTGGTACTGATTTCTTTTTTAATTATACATACCTTATGAATAATAAAAAATAAATTCTGATAATTTGTTAGTTAAAATTTATGAGGTAAAAACTATTCTCGGTTCCTTCCATAAAATTAATTACGTTTGTGGAAAACAAATTAGAAGTAAAAACTGTGTCAACTGTCAACAAAGTGCACACAACAATGTAATTTTGTAGTTCTTAATCAAATTTGTCTGGCTTTTATGATGAATTTTAGTTTTTCTTGATCATACATATTGTCCCTTCATGTTACTGTCTCTTTTTATTTAATAATATTATCCATAACATTTCTTTAGCAATTAATCTTTCACCACTTCAGCTGCATTTCTTGTTTACTGCTTGCCTCAAGTGAGTCTTTTTGCTATAGCGCTAGTGATAATTTCTCCTTTTCTTCAGTGATTTCTGGTGATTCTACAACATACTTAGTTTTTTTTGGCTTTGTTCCGTGAGTTATTTTAAGTTATGCATTGATTGCCAGTTGTCTCTAGATGCAGGACTTACCCGGGAATTCCGGGTTGTGCGAGATAATAGAGTTAGCCAAAATGGTAATAGCGCGATAAAGCCTGTTCAGACTTCTACATCTGCCGAACCAGTTGTTTCAAATACTTCTGCACAAAGGTACATTGTGCTGTCTTTTCAAATATTTTCTATAGTTAGAGGGTGTTTGGATTGGCTTTTTAGCTGGTCAAATCAGCTTTTAAGCTCTTTTTAGTTTTTTTTTGGGTGTTTGGCAAAGTCAAAAAGTGCTTATAATAAGTTAAAAGCTGTGTATAACAAGCCAAAAGCAATAAGCTGGGCAACCCCAACTTATTGGTTTTGTGCCATAAGACTAGAAAAGTTATTTCTGCTTAAAGCCACTTTTTTTAAGCCAATTCAAACGTGCTCTAAGAGAGCGCTGGCTGGTCAAAGTAAATTTAAATGAGATACATTTGTCTCTACTTGATGTCTTGGTCAAATGTTCAATTTCCAAGTTATAAGTGAGCTGTTTAAAGTGTGGACCTTGAATTGATTAAATACTCATATATGTTTACTTTGGAAGTTGAGATAAGTTTCCTACAATGTGCATGACATATATTTTGATGTTTGAGTCAAGGGTGATTGAACTCTTGTGGTAAAATAAGGATTTACTCCCTCCCTTTCCCCTTCTATTTTTATCTTTACTTTTTGAGGAACGGCTGTGGGGGCTAATGGGGCGAGATATACCTGCCAATTATGCTCATGTATGTTTAACATGTGTGTGCCAGTTCTCATAATTCAATTTTCCGTACAGAGGTGCATTTAAATTTAACAAAAATCAATACTCCTCTCCCGATTAGTTATTGTTTTCATTTGAGTCTATCTTGAAAATATATTCTTCTCTTCTCATATTAGATGAGTTCCTATAACTTACATGAATGTTAATAAAAATTGATGTCTGGGATTAATATATTTTGAAATAATAGTCCAACAAGTAACATAGACTAGTTGAAATGTGGGTTTTCACTATTGTTAACGCATTTGTAATGATTTCCTATCTATGTATTTGCTTAATGCAATTTTTTGGTATTTTTGTCTTCACAATATGTGCTTTGCTTCAAAGACACATGCATTTCATTTCTCGCTCTTCCCTTGTACATCTGGCTCTTGTCACGCTTTATGCTTTTGAATCACTGTATTCTTTGGTATTATCCTGTTATCCTACCTGAATTGGATGAATCTAGATACCTACGGTACAACTGCATAATTTTGTTGATTTTCAACCATATGAAACTTGATTCCTACTTCTTTGGCTATTCATTATTCACATAGTACCTTCAACTGTTACTGTGCTGCGCTATTATCATAATCACCTTTTGTTTATGTACCTTTGAGCTTTACTTTGCTACCTATTATCTTTAAAGGGAAAACCTTCTAATTGAAGTTGTTTGGTTCGGGAATGCCAATGCATTCCCCTTTGTCTTCTTGTGATCATTTTTACTGCATTTGGTGTACATTATTTTATGAGATGCGAGTCTAAGAATCTAGCTTGGTTTTATTTGAGGACCTTTGTTGTTGTAGTACGGGTTTCCTCCCTCTTTTGAGTAACTCGCAACTTTTAAGCAGTAGTGTGCATTTTTTATTGTTGGACTTTACAGCAGTTCAAAAGGGACCTCTGTCAAAAAATTATTTACTGGGAGTCATTCATCTCAAGCTCCAAATAGGAATTCTCAATATATGCACTCCAATGAAGCTAAATTAAGTGGCACTAATGGTCAAGGTTTGACTGGAGAAATTCAGGCATCTGTCTCACAGTCTGCTTCACAGATGAGAGGAGTGAAGCCAAATGGTTCTCGGCCACATTCTATGACATCATCAAGCAATTCTGTTATTGGAGTTTATTCGTCCTTTTCAGATCCCGTTCACGTACCATCTCTAGATTCCAGACCGGCTGCAAAAGTTGGAGCTATTAAGCGTGAGGTTGGGGTGGTGGGTGCTCGTCGCCAATCTGCTGAAACTTTTGCCAAGCCTTCATCTTCACAAAGCAGGTCAACTTCGAACATACACATGGAGCAGGCTCGACAGGATGGTGGTAACTCTAAAGGATCTGTCAGACCTTTAAGTTCTAATTCTAAAAGCGACCAGAGTGCAGTATCTGATTCTCCTAAATCCAGCTTTCCAGTGGGCAGATCTTTCTCGGGAAATCAACATATTAATAGACAACATCAACCTGTGGGTCATCAGAAAAGTAGGTGCTTCAACTTAATACATATCCCTTTGTTTTTAAGTGATTGCTGCTATAATTTCAATTTGTTGGCGACATCCTTATAGAGAAACTGTTGTTCAATTCCAACTTATGTTGTAGAAAGGGAAGTAGTAGCAGTAGAAGAAAGGGGGGGGGGGTTCCCTGAATGTTATCATATAATTTAGTGCGTAAAATGGTTTCTAAATTGTGCTCTGCTTGGCTCATTTTGCTTGTGCTCTCATTTTCTAGGTTAACCTTACTACATTCTGCTTGTCTTTCTATAGCTGTTCAGTGGAAGCCCAAGTTAAACCAGAAATCAAGCGTCAATGATCCAGGGGTTATTGGAAAACCTTCTCAAGCTTTAACTGATAAGTCAGAAGACTTGGAAAAAGAAGGATCTCAGTTGCAAGATAAAATGTCAAGGCTAAACATCTCAAACAACGTGATCATAGCTGAGCATATTCGCGTTTCTGAGACTGACCGGTGTCGGCTGACCTTTGGCAGCTTTGGAGCTGAATTGAAATCTGCAAAGGATTTGGATGAAGAATCACAGACCGAGTCATCAAGGTTAGTGATGTATAAGTCTCACTAATCTATCCTGTTAATTTGCTTATTCCTGAAAACTCTGAATATGGGGGCTTTCAACACTTGCAGTATCCCTGGCTTCCCAACTGTCAAACCATATGTAAGGAATGAAAGAGGGCTTTTGTTTCAGTTAGGACCCATTTTAAAAGGCTAAATATTCATGGAACCTCTTGAGACAGCTAGACATGATTAAGCAGTTGTACATGCATATTCAGTGCCGTAAATGTCAAAGAGGACCACCACCCCCAAATGAAAAATCAAATATATGAAACTCTTTGGTTTGAAGGAAAGGATAAGGTGATCATTTTTCCCTATAAAAAGGAATGGAGAAGGCTATCATTTTAGTTAGGCTGGACACATATACAGCCACTTAAACTTTTCCGAATTTTTCATTTAGACACTTATACTAAGCGTTGTCCCAATTGAACACCTAAACTATGCTAAAAGTGTTTCTATTGAACGCAAATCCAATAATTCTAATTCAAATCTGGTGCGTGAAGATCACTTGCAATTGACGCTACAAATGAAACCAATTAAGAAAGGACATGTCAGCAAAAGAAGAAGTCAAGATCTGAAAGAAAAGAGTAAGCAAAGATGTTGACTGGAACAAATGATTCTGGCGAGGAGTTTCAAAGATTCGACGAGGAAATATGTTTTTGAAAATATTTGGATTTCGTATATGTTGTTAAATTAGTTCTAGCGATTCCACCATGTGAGCATTCTACTTTGAAAAGAAAGTATGTTCCCATTGAACTCTTTCCAACAATGGCACACCCAATTTTGTCGGTGGCAGAATAGTTCTGGCGACATAACAATGCCACACCCAATTTTGTCGGTGGCAGAATATTTCCGGCGACACTGACCTCTCTCCTCAACAAGCAAAAAACAAAAGCAGTGTATGCTATTATACTCCATCACACAAATACTTCAAAGCCGTTGAAACAAGTCTAAATTGTAAATTTCCTGTGTAGAAAATTCTAAGAAGAACATTACTTTTTCGAAGATGGGCGGACCTATTCGTCAAATGGATTTGAACTATGGCTGAAAAGAAAAGCATAAAAAATGGCAGAACTAGCTCCATAGGAATTGACAGTCGAAATGGCTAAAAATGAGTTTGAGAAGCAGTGAAGGAGGAGAGTTTGAATCTATGGCTGAAAAGAAGTGGCAAAGATAACAAGTTCAGAAAAGTGGCCATAAAATTACTTTTTTCCAGCGAAATCTTATATTTTCAGGTTAAAATAGTTGTAGTTTAACATAGAGCAATTTCACGTGTTCAAATGTTGTGTATCTCATGATATGTGCCATGTCAGCAATACACTAAAAGTGTAACCTTCTGATAGTTGCAATGGGGTAGCCAGAAGAGAGACCTACAATTCAATTAGACTCACCAGACCTACAATTCAATTAGACTCACAGTTGGTCTAAAACATCAAAAATTAACTCAATTTCTTCTAGAAATTGAGTTAATTTTTGATGTTTTAGACCAACTGTGAGTCTAATTGAATTGTAGGTCTCTCTTCTGGCTACCCCATTGTAACTATCAGAAGGTTACACTTTTAGCATAATCATTTACTTATTCAATACAAATATATTGCCATTTCAAAAAAAAAAAAGCACACTTGTGAGCAGGTTAGATATTCATTGGAACATGGCTTAGTATGAGTGTCTAAATGAAAAAATGGGACAAGTTTAAGGGGTTGCATATGTATTCAGTCTTTTAGTTAGCGTGCAATTAACATCCTAGATATCCCAGTGTAATCCCTTCTGACAGTATAGGCAGTATTAAACAGTCATACGTGCATATTCAATTCCATAACCTCAAAAGGTGTTGTGAAAAAAAAAAATACAGGAAGTCAGCTCCTTCTGCATAAAATTCATGATGTCACAGAAGCTTAAGTTTAGAATGGAGAACTTGCTCATTTCAAGCGCGGGCATTTCAAGGCAACGTGTAAGGTATTGGTGATTTGAATATAATGTTTAATGTAGATAGGTTATGTAGCAAGGCACCAGCTTATTTGATACGTCTAAGACTACTATTTATATAGCCTTATCAAAAAATGACTACAAGTTATATAAGTTAGGTTGTTCTAGGTTGGGTTGCCAGTATGTAAGTGCCAAGTCCGGTAAGTAATGGAAAAAGATACTGCAATTCTTTCATGGTGGAAAAGATCAGATCTGTTGTAGGTGATGGATTCTAGGGGGATCGTTAGGTTTTAATTAGAAAATAAAATGAAGTCAATGTGTTTGTATGTTGGTGAACTTCGGATATTTCTTATTGTTATTCTCTTTTTTTTTAACTCCCTTTCAGTCTCGTTTCTTTTAGATGACTAACTTTTTTGTTGCTCTGGTGGGAGTTGAACTTTGGTCTCAAAGGTTTTCACCCACTTTATTAACCGCTAGGCCACACCCTTGATATATGATGTTTGTTTCCTTCCCCATTGTTTCATTTCCCAGTATGCCTTACCACCATGGGATATTTTGTTGCCTTGTGAAAAGCAAACAAAGATTGTTAAGACCTTAGTAGAATTGCCCTTAATTATTTGATGCTTCTCTTTTAAATTATTTTGTCTTTCAGTTGGAAACTGCAACAGACTTTTTTATTTTCCCCCTTGTTGACTTTTTAATGTCTGACTGATTCCGGAAATTATTTAATTTTGTGGCAGACTGTCAGTTTTGGTTTCTGAGCCTTCCACTGATGAAATTGGGAGCAAGCAATTAGATTTGGCTGATGATCGGGTTCAGAATCCAGACTTGACTTCTCCTGGATCTGGTGTAATTTTAGATCAAAAGTTGGCAGATAATAGAGAGTCTTCAAGCCCCAAGGATTTGGGAAATTATTCAGATGTTGGATTGGTTCAAGATAACGGAGCATCTTATACTCCACCGGAGTCGCAACAGCAGCAAGATGCTTCTAACTTATCAAGTTTCTCGGTGAGTTTCGTTCTCTTTGGTTAACGTTCTATGTGATTTGGTTGTGGCAGTTTTTCTAATGTTCCCTTTTAATTCTTTGGTCATTTTCCTTTTATTCTTTTGCGCTTTTGGATGGGATGCAAGCAGACCTATGATCCCCAAACTGGGTATGATATACCATATTTTAGACCAGCAGTAAATGAAGCTCTTCATGGCCAGGGTGCCCAGGAGGTAAATCGAGTTTTCAAACTTTTTAGCAATCAAGATGCATGCCTCTCTTCTTTCGAGGAGCCAAATTGTTGTCCTGACTTCATGTCAGCATAGAGACATATCCATCATATTATGATCACCCTGCTGGGTTTTATCTGAGTTCATAAATTGAATTGTACTCTAGGTTGATTTTGTTCTGTGATATTACAACTTCTAATGTTTTCTGAATTACAGGCCCTCAGTTCACATGCTGCAAATAGCATGCCCGCATCGACAGTTCCAACGGTGCAGCAAGTACAACAGCACCAACCCATTGCCCAGATGTATCCCCAAGTTCATGTTTCCCATTTTGCTAATCTTATGCCATATCGCCATGTTTTCTCCCCTGTCTATGTTCCTCCAATGGCTATGCCTGGCTATTCTAGTAACCCTGCCTACCCGCACCCGCCGAATGGCAGCAACTACTTGCTGATGCCTGGAGGTGGCTCCCATCTTAGTGCAAACGGGCTCAAGTATGGAATCCAGCAGTTCAAGCCTGTCCCCACAGGCAACACATCAGGGTTTGGGAATTTTACTAGTCCAACTGGATATGCTATCAACACTCCTGGTGTAATTGGCAGTGCAACAGGTCTTGAAGATTCATCTCGGATGAAGTACAAGGATGGTAATCTTTATGTTCCTAATCCCCAGGTGAATTTCCAATTTTCTTATCACTTTTATGATTCAATGGCAGGTTTTTAACGTATTGTCTGATAATTTATGAATCACAACAATACCCAAGCCATATTCTCATTACTTACCTTAAGGAAAAAAATCAGTGCCATCATAGAGGTGTAAACGTCATACACAATATTGGTTAGTTTTCTTTGCCTGCCAGCAAGTATTTTATTGTGATCCCGCTGACTTCTTTTCCATCCTGAGACCAACCTTCAGAATGTCTGCAGTCTTCTAATTGCGCAAATACTTTGTACTTTATAGTTCTTAGGGAAGACTATCTCTATCTCACATTTTATAAACGAATAGCCCTAAGTCTAGG
The DNA here is from genome assembly GCA_032618575.1 of Nicotiana noctiflora. Classification (NCBI taxonomy): domain Eukaryota; kingdom Viridiplantae; phylum Streptophyta; class Magnoliopsida; order Solanales; family Solanaceae; genus Nicotiana; species Nicotiana noctiflora. The sequence continues at coordinate 62,317 of JASVEL010009990.1, forward strand.
AGGGAGTGGGGAAAGGAGAGATTGTGCTGTACAGTGGACATGGAAAATATAGAACAGATGATATTTCAGGTGCTTTGGATGAATGGAAGAGAAACCAATGGAGTCCACATGGACAAGAATCTATTAAATTGCGCCCAGGTTGTCCTAGGTCGCCATACATCGTCTTAGCCGTCTAAGTTCCCTGGGTTCTAAGTTATGGTGTGGCTTCATTTAAGTGGCTAAGCTTTTCAAGCTAAGGCACTAGACCAAAGGTTAAAAACAAACGATTAATTCATTTGGTCTTCTGCTAACTCAGAGGTTGGAGAACGTAGAACCAGGACATTTTCGTTCTTTCATATTGGAGAAGATTGTTGTGTGAAGTCTGTAGAGCATGACTTATTGCTGTTTGACCCATAGAGTAATTTTGTTTCAAAGTTCCGATTTTTCACAAACATTTTTCTAAGACGGCTGCTTATTTGATACTGATATGGTCTTTGAACATTTGATTGACAGGCAGAGACGTCTGAAATGTGGATGAATCCAAGGGATATTTCTAGTTTGCAGTCAGGGTCATACTACAGCATGTCGGGGCAAACCCCTCATGCCACATATCTTCCGTCTCACAGTGGACATGCTTCTTTCAATGCAGCAGCAGCTGCTGCACAGTCATCAAATATGCAGTATCCGGGCTTGTACCATCCTCAGCCTGCTGCAATGGCTAATCCTCATCATTTAGGCAGTGCCATGGCTGGTAATGTTGGTATGGCTGCAGCAGCTCCTGGAGCTCAAGTGGGTGCGTACCAGCAACCTCAATTGGGTCATATGAATTGGACAGGAAACTTCTGAATGAATGAATGTCAGTTATTCTGGCCCTATCTTATGTGGGATAACTTTAGCTATAGGATTTTCATTTTCTTGTGGAATGAAAAGCACATAGTAATTTCTAAATCAATGCCTTCAATGTTAATATTTTCCTCTGCTTACTGTATTCAGGTCAAGGTTCTCCATCCACCCTTTTTCCTTGTGGGGTTTCTTTCGTTTGGGTGTGGGGGGGGGGGGGGTGTGGAAGAGGGTTATTTAACTATTACACAGACTGCTATTAAATTCACACGTAAATTCAGTCCATAATCAAATTCAAATTCTTGAGTTCTTAGTTAGAATGCAAAATGAAGAGAGATTGAATCAATTTGCAACAATGAGAATTGGGAAAGAGATAAAACAAAAGTGAAGAAGAGAATGTGAAAGGGTTGCTTTATTCTATGACTGGTCTTTATTGATACCTAACTACTTGTTTGTTACGAGGGATAATGGATAATTAATATTAGGATTAAATTTGAAATGAGTTTATCTTACCTATGGTTGGGATAAACTTGTGGTATAACTAATATTGGGATTGTGGTAATATTTTTATCCCGGGGGTGGGAATTCCGAATAACTAATTCTTGGATACTATGTTTCTCAGCCAAGCGACCCCCAAGTGAAACCAGGTACAAACCATTGAAGGCTGTGTGTGTGTATCTCTTAATACGCATATAGTATATTATTTGTTTTTCCAAAACTTCCGTATGCACACAGTATAATTCAAGTGTGAGATGACAGTGAGAGTATCCACTGTATAGCTTCCACCTGCATTTGGATCCACAAAATCTACATTTTTAGAACGTTCTTATTTTCGATTTAGAACCAATTGACTCGATTAATTTGAATTTGCGCAGAATGATATAAGGTTGGTTTAGCTTTGCTAGAGAGTTCGAGTTAAAGGTTTCAGATTACACTGTGACTTGGCCTTTTCTTTCATCGTATATGTTTTTCAGTGCAAACGTCGCATGTATGATCACCTCGCCAACCTATTAAATCTTTTGTCACTTTCTTCTTTTACTTTACAGTGTGGAAGAGCATAAAATCAAACACTAGAATGTTGATTACCTCCTTTTCCTCATATAGTATAGGTCCAAATTTGGATGACCACGACAATTACTAAATGAGATGGTAAACGAGGTCCTTACGATATAACGTCCTTCAGTCATTGTAAAGGGTGACGACCAACAGTGATTAGCGAACGCATGACATTTGCAGCAGTGTTAGCATAGTAGGAGACAGTAGGAATATGTTTTTCGAATATTCTTTGTGTTATACCTTTTTAGGGTTTGAAAGGGGATTATCCCTTATAAATAGGAGGAAAACACTCTGTAAAGGAGGATGTGAAAGTGAATATAAAAAAGACAACTTTGCTTACTGAATACAAATTTGAAATCTGAAATCCTCACATCATCTTATCTTGGTCAATTGCATTCATTACAATATTTTTCTACACTTGAAGTTATCACATTTATGAATAATCATTTAGTTCCGACATACTAGGGAGCATTGTTTATCTTGTTCTTCTCTTACATCGTTTATTCTAGATTTTATTATACTTGGCTGAGATTTACCTCTTCATCTTCGTTAATTAATTTAATCAAAAATGTTTGGATATCTTTTGATCAAACAATTTGGTGCCGTCTGTGGGGATTTCTTCAGCCAAGATCTTAGTTTCATCTAGATGATAAAAAAGGATAGTCGCCTCTTCCTAGCTTGCACAAACTAACAGATTTTGGATGACGGTCTTGTTTGTCGATTTGGCTTGTCTGTTCCCACTGGGATGATACGGCATTGACTGGATCCTTTTTATTTTGTGATCTTCGATAAACTTTGTCACTTTGCTGCCGATGTCCACTATCGCATACGTTCTCGGCAGGCATTCTGAATCGGTATATAATGTGGTCCCAGATGAAGTATATGACTTCTTTTTCTTTGACTTTCTCAAAGGCCTGTACTTCAACCCACTTAAAAAAATAATCATTCATAAACAAAATGAATTTAGCTTTATCTGGGGCCGATGATAGGGGGTCGACGATATCCATCTCCAATTTCATGAACGACCATGGGGATATGACTGAGTGGAGTTGCTCTCCGAGCTGGTGGATCATCGGCGCATACCTTTGATATTTGTCGCATTTTCGAACAAATGCTTTAGTGTCTTTTTCTGTATTGGCCCAGTAGTATCATGCTTTGATGATATTGTGAACTAATGACTCGGCACCGGAATGGTTTCCGCAAGTGCCCTCCTGAATTTCTTGTAGAACGTAGTCGGTGTCTCCTTGTCCCAAACATTTTGCTAATAGTCCATCGAACATTCTCATATACAGTGTTCCATCTTCGGCCAAAGTGAACCTTGCGGCCTTAGTGCGTAGAGTCCTTGATTCTTTAGGATCTGATGGAAGCTTCCCGTTCTTTAGGTATCGATGTACTTATTCCTCCAACCCAGGTTAGACTTGTGGAGTTTATCTCGGCATGTCCTTCTTTGATCATTGACCTCAAAAATTGTACGACAGTCCCCGAGCTAAGCTCATGATCTTTTATCGATGACCCTAAATTTGCAAGGGCATCGGCCTTGCTATTTTGTTCTCGAGGTACGTGCTATAGTGTCCATTCCTTAAATCGACATAGAGACACTTGTAATTTGTCTAAGTACCTCTGCATTTTGATCTTCCCAAACCTCGAAACTTCTGTTGACTTGATTTACCACAAGTTAGGAGTCACATTTGGCCTCGATGACCCCCGCCCCCAAGTTCTTAGCTAGCTAGAGACTTGCGATCATGGCCTCATACTGGGCCTCATTGTTAGTCAATTTCGAAGTTTTGATAGATTGTGTAATTGTATTTCATGTGGGTGGCTTTAAAATAATGCCTAGCCCGGCCCCCTTCACGTTCGAAGCTCCATCCGTGAAGACGGTTCACACCCCCGATGATGTACCCAATTTTAATAATAGTTCCTTTTCAACCTCGGGTACGAAGGCTGGCATGAAGTTGGCCACAAAGTCTTCCAAGATTTGAGACTTGATGACTGTTCGAGGTTGATACTCGATATCGTACCCCCTGATATCGACAACCCATTTGGCTAATCGGCCCGAGAGTTCGGGCTTGTGCAACATATTGTGAAGGGGGTAGGTGGTTACAACACAAACTGGGTGACATTAAAAATATTATTTTAATTTCCTAGAGGCGCTTATTAAAGCAATCGCTAATTTTTCCAAGTATGGGTACCGAGTCTCAGCTTCACCTAAGGTCCGACTAACATAATAGACAGGAAATGCTTACCTTGCTCTTCTCGAATTAAGACCCCACTTACCGCTATCTCCGAGACCGCTAAGTACAAGTAATGTTGCTTGTCCACCTTTGGGTATGAAGCAATGGTGGGCCCGTGATGTATCATTTGAGTTCCTCTAAAGCCTATTGACGTTTCGGGGTCCAAGCAAAATTCCTTTTTTTAAGCAGTGAGAAGAACCGATGGCTCTTATCTGAGGACATCGAAATAAATCAACCCATGGCGGCTATGTGTCCCGTTAACCTTTGTATAACCTTGACATTGTCAATAATTGTGATGTCTTTGATTGCCTTTATTTAACCGGGGTTGATTTCGATCCCCCGATGTGATACCATAAAGCCAAGGAACTTGCCCGAGCCGACCCTGAATACACATTTCTCTAGGTTAAGCTTCATGTCATACTTTATTAGTATGTTGAAGGTCTCCTGCAAATATTCAAATGGTCCTTTGCTCGCGGGGGATTAACAAGCATATCATCAATATAAACCTCCATTGATTTACCTATTTGTTCTTCGAACATTTGATTTACTAGGCGTTGATAAGTAGCACCATCATTTTTTAGTCCAAACGACATCACATTATAGAAATAGGTGCCGTACTTAGTGATGAACGAAGTATTTTCCCAATCCTCTGGGTTCATCTGTATTTGGTTGTACCCGGTGTAGGTATTGAGAAAACTAAGGATCCCATAGCCGGCCGTGGCATTGATTATGCGATCGATAGAAAGGAATCTTTAAGGCATGTCTTGTTTAAGTCCTTATAGTCTATGTACCTTCTAAGTTTGTTTTCCTTTTTAGGGACTACAACTACGTTTACTAACCCTTCCGAATATTTTACCTCCCGAATGGATCCTATATTGAGAAGTTTTGTTACCTCGTCTATATTGAGAAGTTTTGTTACCTCGTCCTTAATGTATGCATGTTTTACCTTGGACTGAGGTCTTCTATTTTGTTTCACCGGGCGGAAATTCAGGTCCAAGCTCAGTTGATGCATAGTTATCTCCGGTGGGATCCCTGTCATATCTAGGCAGGACCAAGCAAAACAATCCATGCAATCTAAAAGGAATTGAACGAGTTTTTTCCTGAGCTCAAGATTTAACCCCTTGCCCAGTTATACCTTTCGATTATGCAGATGCTCGATCAGTATGATTCGTTCCAGATCATCGACCGTTGACTTCATTGCATTGGAATCATTGGGGATTATGAAGGTTCGAGGTACCATATAATCATCATCCTCAAAAGTTCCCCGCTCCTCCGATCGACAGGGAAAGGAGATTCAAGGAAAAAAGAAATAGTATGTGTCGCAACAAACCTCCTTAACACCATCAATGAAGACAACACGGAAGATAACAAAAACGGGACCCCAAACACCACACCCAGGGGAGACGCTTCACCTCCCCCGCATGAAAGTGTAACTTCTTCACGTGAGAAGGAAGCCTCCACATCTACAATAGTAGAGGCACTGCCAACAGTGAAAAGACTACGGAAAGAATGACTAACAAGTACTCTGAACAACATACTTGATAAACCCGCCCAAAGGGATAACAAAAATATTACACACGTAGATGTCACGACGATTGCTAATGAGGAAGGTATATCACCCATACAGGTAACACTCATATTGCTGATGATGCAGGTAGTGACACGCTCGTAGCCATTTTAAAGAAAATAAAAGAGATAGAAAATGAGAACAGGGCGCCCTGTGACCAGATGAAGGAGCACCAAGAGAGGGTTGACAAAATACTGGGCGCCCCAAAGTTGATGCCAAAATGGGACGTTAGTCGATTCATCTAGCAACCATACAATGAAGAAGCGACCCTCTACGCCATTCCATAGAGTTTCAAAATTCTACCTTACCTAAAGATATACGATGGTACCATGATCCAGAAGATCATACCATCTACTACGTTACAACCGCAAAGGGTAACGATCTTAAAAAGAACAAGTACTGTAAGTTTGGCAAAACCCTAACAGGGGGAGCCTTGACCTAGTATTCCCAACTATGGCACGATCGTTAACGAGGTTTGAAGAAATGGTAGACAAGTTTATCACCGCCCATGCAGGAGCCAAGAAGGCAGAAGCCATAGTAAATGACATATTTGTTGTTAGGAAGATGCACGACAAGAGATTCAGGGACTTTTTAGCTTGGTTCAACAAGGTAAGAATGAGCTTCCAAAATGTCTCAGAAGGAATTGCAGTAGCAGCCTTCCAAAATGAACTAAAGAGGAACGGGTCGAGAGCGACCAAAAAATTATTAAGAAGGCTCAGGAAATACCCTCCAACAACTTGGGAAGAAATGAACAATGCATATCGTGCCTAAGTAAGAGCTGAAGAGGACGACCTCAATGGTCCGATCCAACGGTTGGCGTCAGTTCAAAATGAAGCAAGGAGAGATCGTCACAATGATGATCGAAGAGATCAGTCGGGACCCGTCTCGTCCCAGAAAGGCATCATCCCAATATCAGGACATCGATCCCCTCCTTCGCGGCACATAGATGCTCCATCTCGACAAGCAGCGCCATATAAATACAAAAAAAGTATGCCTCCGCTCCTTTCTGCTTACAATTTTTGTGTCTCTACGCACTGGAGAAACTCGGTACAAAGGTATAGTGGCCGCAAAAGATGAAGTCCGACCCAAGCACTCGAAAATCGAACACTCTCTATGAATTCCACCAGAAAAATGGCCACAAAACCGAAGATCATAGGACTGTGGCAGGAGGTAGTAAGAATGCTAAAACAGGGACACCCAAGGCTGCACTGTGGGCCGGGTGCATTCCGGGACGTGTGCCAAACGGGCCTAACGGTCCAGACCCAAATGGTGCACTGAGCCCGTAGCGGGCCAATCCTATCCATTGGGCCCACGAGCTTGGGACCGCTAACCTATTTACTACAACTTTTAATATTGCTAATGATAAACTCAAATAATTTCCGGATGCAATATTTTTAATGGAAAATGAGTACAATTTAGTTAACTAAGGAAAATGACAATAAAACTAGCAATAACCAAGAATAGAGTTGAATTCAATGGTATAATGGTCTAGGGTTATTGATTTTCCCAATTGTCGGATTAATTCATAACATGTGAGCTACAATCTCGCTGTTACACTGTATATGAAATATGAGTTCTGCGTTACCGTAATTATCTATCAATCAATTACGATATTTTACTAGAAGAATTCTCTTGAACTACTCTAGTTAACAATTTATGCAATTCAGAATTACCCCACCAAAGCTTCGTTGTCTCTAACCCTGCTTTTAAATTCAATTAATTAATCTCTTAATTTACCAAGTGTTCTTTTCCAATCAACACAAGATAACTAGACATGATTAATCAAGGGCCCTTTCAATTAATCACAAGACAACACGTAGTTAAACAATCATAAAGTAAAAACGGCTCAATTATATCAAAACAGAGTCAAGACTTCATCCAATAATTGGTTCCATCAACCCTAGGTGACGGGTTTAGCTACTCATGCTAGTAGATAAAAATTCACTATATAAAGTCATAATCAATAATAGAATTAAAAAGAAGAAGATAAAAACTCTAAGGAAATTTTCTGTCTTTCTTTCGTGTTCTTGCCTTCAAGTTCTCTCTAAAAACAATTATCCCTCTCTTTTGGACAAATCAGGATTCATATAGGTTTAGGTTAGAAATTACATAATTCACCCTGGTTTCTTGGCTTCCGTCAGCTTGTCCGCGACCGCGGATCTAATCGCAGATTTGGCGCATGTTCTTTCCACGGCGGCGGAGCAGACACTTGCTTTTCTTTCTCCGTTTCGACCGTACTATCCTCCGATTGGCCTTTCACGCTCCATATTGACTTCAAAACACTCCTTAGCTTCCTCCTAGCTCGGAGTGGTTCCTGCAAAATGAAAAACTTTTAATTAGAGCATTTTGTTATCTATTAACATTCAAACATAAATAATGTGCGGCCTAATTAGAGTGTAAATAGTGTATAAATTGCATAATTATTGTCTACTATAACCTAACATTAACAGAAATAATGATAATATTTACTAAATTTGAACAATTTCGAGATAGAAATCTCTACAAAATTACAATCCCAAAATTGATAGTACAAGTCATAAACCTTTCTAGGAGTAGTTATACATAATGAATACATCAACGTTCCAGCGCAAAAGGAAACAATGGGAATAAATACAATAGAAGGTGACTCTGAGGCTCGCGAACACATCAACAGGTTTACCTTGAGACTCCACATCAACGATCAACACTGCTACTAACAATCAATTACTTGGATCTATATAGAAATGTAGAATGAACACACCACAGCGGTGCCCAGTAAGCATTGAGACTAACCTCGATAGAGTAGTGATGAGGAACAGTCAAGACACCTACCGATATAACTAACTGAACAGGATATGACATAAAGCTAACAAGATAAAGATAACAAACTAATGCCAATAGCATGATAAAAACTAATTATAAGCAGTAGAAACAATAAGGAGAAAACACTGATGGTAACGAAAAATAACCAAGTAATTACACACCAACATAGTTGAGATACAGACAAGTAAAAATGCGCTCAAGTAAAAAAAGCGGTGTTAACTCGACCAATCGCATAGTTTCTAATGCACAAATTCCAACTATCCCAACCCTCGTAACCTCATATCATAATCATAACGACAAATCTTTAACACATGTAGCACCTTTTGCCCACATATTTCCATCTCGCTTTGAACGACAAAACCCACGTGTTATGCAGTACACAACATCCGTATCAAATGCTAATTAAGTTATTCAAGAAGTTCTTTTATATATCATAAAGTAAAATTTACCGTTTCTAGGCCAAATAGGAAACCAGCGAGAAAGATGAATTTATTTTTAGAAATCATTTGAGTGTAGAAAATAATATTTTCAAAATAAATACAATGTCGAATAAGCTATTGCCTTTAATATATGATTCATTAAATTAAAAAATTAGTAGCAATTCCTTTTTAAATAGAATGACAACTTCAAACAAGTTAAGGAGATTTCAGTTGGCAAAATTATTTGAAATAAAATATGAATGATTATTAGAAATTGTAAATACTGAAATATACATCGAATTCTAATTTAAAATTCATACAAGGTAGCATGATATTAATTTTTTTATTTTAAACCACTATATTACTAACAACTCAACAGCGAGAGGTAATGACTCAACGTAGTAATTCACCTTAAAAATCAATTTACACGAATAATAGTACTAGGAAAAGATTTTAGTAAATGACGGCAATGAAGTAATATCAATGATAATAACTAAATCCTCAAAAAAGATAGTGAAAATCGGAAAATACCAATTTCTTAGAGTTGCGTAGATGGAACCAAAGCCAACACAATAAAACATGGGGTACAAATACACAAATATGATGCATCGTGCAACCCGATCCCACCATATATAATATCAATATCATAATTCACCCTTATTGCACCATATCAATCCACCTTTATTCCACCTGTTGTGGCGTGCAACACGATCCCATCGTACAATAAACATCAATATCTTTACAATAAACATCAATATCTTTACAATAAACATAACATGTTGCGGTGCAACCCGATCCCACCTTATAATATCAATATCATAATTCACCCATATTTTCACATAACAATCTACTATTATTACCCATGTTGCGGCGTGCACCTCGATCCCAATAAACAATATCACAATATAAATATCCTCCCTTATTTTACCTATTGTGGCGTGCAACCTGATCCCCGGTACAATAATTTAATTTAACAATAGCAACTCAATAACTCAATTTATAAGAATTTCCAAAACCAAGATTATGAGTTCACATCAATAAGAGAACCACGTAAAAATCAAAGAAATACAATAACTTTTACAAAATAATAGGACATATAAGGCACGTGATAACTACATAGGTAACCACAACAATTTGGATATGTAGCATATATGCACAAAGTCATAGAGGATCTCATAATTAAGAAGTAACAAAACAACAAAGAAGGCAATCACTTCAATTTAGGCAAATAAGGTCCAAATAACAAGTAAGAGTACCAACAACATGGTATAGAGCATGTAGAGGTGAAACTAGCAAATAGGAAACTCAATCATATCAGAACAACTTCCTACTTAGTGAATATAAGGACCGAAGTACCCTAAAAGGCCAATTTCTATAAATAAGCCTGAGCACACACTCATCACCTCGCATACACAGACTATAATTAGCATAGAAGACTCTAATTCTAAGGATAAATCCTCCACACAAGAGTTGGCAAGATACTTACCTTGAAGAAGATAGACTGGTACTCTAATATGAACTTCTCGGGTGAAATGACCTCCGGACGGTTCAAATCTAATAAAAATAACTTCAAAGCATAAATAAAACACATAAGAAACTATTCCGGATCATAAAGTTTTAATCTTTATCAAAATCTAAAGATAGGTCCAAAAGTCGACCCCCAGGCCCGCACCTCGGAACCCAACAAGTTTCACAAAATCTGAACACCCATTGCTACATGAGTTCGACCATACAAAAATTATCGAATTCCGATACCATTTCGTCCCTCAAATCACGATTTTTAATTTTGGAAACTTTCTCCAAAAATTACCATTTTTCTCAACTCAAAACATAAATTAAATGATAAAAATAAAGATAAAATCATGAAATAGAATAAATTCTAGGTGAAGAACACTTACCCAATCGTTTTGCTTGAAAAACCCACAAAGAATCACCCAAAACCGAGCTCTAAAACTCTAGAAATGGTGAAAATGGCAAACCCTTAGAATAGAGTACTATTTACTCTGCCAAGATGCTAAAGCATCAAGCACGCAGAAGAAGACTCGTGGTTGCAAAGAAGGAAAAATGAAGGCTGCTAGGATGTGATTCGTCAAAGAGATAGACCGCTCGTGAACGTGTAGAGGAAAACCTGATGGTCCAATGACTGTGATACGCGAGCGCGGGAAATAATACGCGAACATGAAGAGGAAGTAGTCACCAGTATCCAGCTCCCATTTTCAACTACGCGAACACGATGAGACAACTGCAAAAGAGAAGAAGGGAAAGGGAAAAACTTCATGAACGCGAAGAAGAAATATTCCACCGTCTAAATTAACACTACACGAACGCGAAGACGAGGATACGAGCGTGATGAAGGAAACTAAATAGTAGAAAACATCAGTTCAAAAATAGAAGGAAATGACCTATAGCCTATTCAAAACACACCCGAGACCCCGTCTAGACATACCAACAAGTTCTATTACCTAACATAGACTCGCTCAAGGTCTCAAATAACACTAAACAACGCCAAAACATCAAATCTCACATAGAATCGATCCAATCTTCTAACTTCTAAAACTCGTACCGAAACCAATCAAACCAACTCGGAATAACGTCAAGTTTTGCAGGAAAGTCCCAAATGACACAAACTGAGCTATTTCAACTCTTGAAATACATTCCGACCCCGATATTATAAAAGTCAACTATTAATCAAACTCTTCCATCTTCCAAACTTTAACATTTTCAACTTTTGCCGAATTACCTCAATTCAACCCATGGACTTCCAAATCCAAATCCGGGCATATGCCTAAGTCCAAAATCATAACCTAAGCCTATATCAATCATCGAAACTCCAATCCGAGGTCAAATACCAAAGTCAAATATTGGTCAATTCTTTCAACTTCAAGCTTCTCAAATGAAAGTCACTTCTAAAAATCCTTCCCTAACTTCTCAAAAACCTGAACCAATAGTGCGCGCAAGTCATCATACACTGTGAGAAGCTAGTCGTGACATCAAACTGCCGAACCAGATGCTATTGCTCAAAATGACCAGTCGGGTCGTTACAAACATTATAAGAGAAAATGGGCAGATGAAAAAGTGATACATGGAATGAATTTTTATGAATACATTTAAATCCTCGTTTAAGAAAATGTGAACTTGATGTTCACGTGATAATTCATTTTCAAAATATTGCCAGGCACAATTGTTGACCCAAAGCTAAATGTTATATTTCAGTTGTTAATGCTCCAAAGAGAATAAGTCTGTGATGGATAGAGTTTATGACAGGCATGAAGCGTAATAGACTAATCGGTTCCAAAGATAAAAATCCTTGAAGAAAGAGATGGACAAATGTTCAAGATGGTTATAATAAGAAGGCAAGTGCTTTATAAGAGCACTATGACATAACACTTTATAAGATCTCATTGGAGAGACTCAGGTACCTGAAAATAATAAGATCTCGATAAGTTATGTCTTATTGAGTATGATGGAACCGATGCAAAATAATCGTTGAAGATGTTATTAATATAATATAGTGCTCAATTTTTATTAATATTGACGAGGATCTTAAGCTCAAATCTGTCATAGAATATGGATAGATGAATGATTGGTTAATAAAAAATATGCAATCAAGATTGACTTCACTTGAAAAACGTAAAGTTTGGACTGGCTAGTCCTAACACCTAAAATTATAAAGCACTGGGGTGACACAAGATTTTTCATAAATGTCATGGCATTGATTATATGGAAACATGTTCTCTTGTGGTGGATGCGAATGCTTTCAGATTTTAGTCTGGAAATAATTGAATTTTTTTGATATGCATATATAAAAATTATTGAAGGATTTAAACTGTTCTAAAGCATATTAAAGTTCTCAAGAAATTTATTAAATAAAGCTTCAGCAAATGCTTATGTGAATTAGAGTAATCATGGCGTATATGATTTATTTTTGTGTAGTGCAATTGGTGCATGTATCTTGCTAAAATCACGAGTATAACATTATTCTTAAGATATAGTTTTACTCTTATGTGAAAATATTGAAATACCATTAGTGTTATATTGCAAAAGAAATAAGTGATATCGATTTATTTATTCTAACAAACATTGTCAAGATTTTGTTGGTTTTGCGAATACAGGCGTTTTTTTAAAGTTCGTTCTTCAAACAATCTAGTTGCACGTGAGGGTAGTGCTATATTATGATATTCAACAAGATTCCAATTGCATGGAAGACGATACTACATGCATAGCTCAATTGAAAGAAGGACTATAGACAGAGACAAAATAGAGCATATTTCATCAAAATTCTATTTCAGACATGATTGATGTTCAACAAATTTATTCAAGTGATAATTTGACAAACTACTTCACAAGGCATTGCCGACCTCAACAATTGAGAAGTTGTTATATAAGATTGGAACTCATCGTCTCTGAGATATCATGTGATATTTTTGTCAAGGGGAGTATATCACGCGCTGTACTTTTTTTCCTTTAGTTAAAGTTTTATCCCATTGGATTTTCCTGAAAAGTTTTTTAATGAAGCAGTAAATAATGTGTATTACATGATATGTGTACTCTTTTTCCTTCACAAAGATTTTTTCCCACGGGTTTTTTTCCTTGTATGGTTTTAACAGGCACATTATCTATAGACATCTAAGGGAGAGTGTTATGAAACATTAGATTATGGTGGATGTCCATGACTCCTAAATGTGTAACACCTACTATTCTTCTTCATTATCTCCATAACTCCCGTTACTCCAATACTTATGGTTGTAACTCTCATACCTCCATAATTTCCCCCATGATCTTCCTACATGATCTCAAATACTTAATGTGATGTTTATGGTATTGTTTTGTATAACTCTATGTGATATATAAATAGAGGATGAGAAGTGATATTATACACACTTGAATACATTGAAGAAATACGAATCTCTTTTTTCTTACTTCCTACATTCTTGTCTATTTTTTATTTTATATTATTACTTTGAGCGAATTGTTTAATAAAAACTACTCCCTCCGTTTGAATTTATATGAACATGTTTGACTAGACACCGAGTTTAGGAAAAAATAAAAACTTTTGAAATTTGTGATTCTAAACAAGTTTAAAAGTGCCCCACGATATTTGTGTGGTTATAAAGTTTTTCGCTACAATTGTAAGTTTAAGCTAAATTATTTTTAAATTTAGAAAGAGATAATTCCTTTTAGAATAAAAAAAAAAATAGTTTCACAATGGAGTATTTTACAGGAGTAATTTTCAGAAAACTTTTATCAGAAAATGTCTTAAAATCAGTTGTAATTTTCTAGGAAAGAGGTCGCTGATTGATAACAGAAACCAACCGTTTGGAGTTCTATGGCCAGTTCAGCTTTATCTCTTTCTGTGCATCAACCCTATTCCCAATTCTTCTCTCCATGTCTACACTGCTGCAAAATTTGGAAAAACAGTCTCTCTTCTTTCTCTTTCTCATATGGCGATTATAAGCGTTCTGTCACTTGCTTTTCGTCCAAGAAAAAAATAGGTTTTATGGACCAAATTCTTGATTACATTGAAGGTTCATTTTCGTTTTTATTTCCTTTACTTCCATACTTTTTAATTGAACATTAATTATTCTTTCACCTAGTAACTTGTATAAAATCATCAACTACTACTCCTCAATTCTAAACTAGCTGCTTAATCGGCTTGTTAAATATTCAGTATCCGTTTGGTTCTATTTTGAAGATTCTTGCTTTCAACTAGCAGCTTGTACTTGATCAAATTTGGTAAATTTGATGCTGAAGCTACATTTTTTTCTAAAATTTTCCTGTGGGGGTGGGGCTGACTTGGGATAGGGAGAAGGTGAAGGGATAGATTTGGGGATCAACATTGCATAAGGTATAGCTGAACTACCGCTTAATTCTCTATTGAAATTGTTGTTCAGCCTATATTTGCAGTTAATTGAATGCTGCAAAGATACCTGAAAGTTGCATTCTTTGTGTATATCATATGCGTGCAGAGAAAGGGCAGCCTGTATGATGTCGAAAAATATTGCTTGGAGGGGCATGGCAGGCCACTATGGCACGACGTCGGGTGAGGCAGGCCACTATGGCACGACGTCGGCCATGGAAGGCCACTATGGTGCGACGTTGGGCGAGGCAGGCCACTATGGCGCGACGTCGGGCGAGGCAGGCCACTATGGCGCGACATCGGGCGAGGCAGGCCACTATGGCACGACGTCGGCCATGGAAGGCCACTATAGTGCGACGTCAGCCGTGGCAGGCCACTATGACGCGACGTCGGCCGTGAAAGGTCACTATGACGCGACGTCGGCCGTGGCAGGCGACTATGGCGCGACGGCGGCCGTAGCATGCCTGTGTCAATGGCATGAGTCGAGAGTGGCAGGCCACTATGGCACGAGGTCGGGCGTGGCATGCCTATGTTCATGGCACGAGGTTGGCCGTGGCAGGTTGCTATGGCACGATGTCGGCCGTGGCAGACTACTATGGCACAATGGTTAAGTAAGAGCCTAGGAGCTACGGCCGAATCCAAGAGATTCTTTCTCCCTTGATCTATAGTCATGTTGTTCCTAGAAGCTTGATTTATCGGGTTCAACCGTACCTAGTATTTTGGAGACCTACAAATAAAATTCCAAATCCATAATTTTGGGAAGCGCAATGGATGCACTGGTAGGAACTTAAAGTTTGAACACTGAAGTTTAAATTTTGGATCTACCTCAGCTTAGAGAAGGTGTTGGCTGATTGATGTTGTAGTAGCAATTTATGTTAAGCCAGTGGTAGAAATTCAAGCGGAGTGCAGATGATGGTCAGGCATATCAGCAGTGGATGCACTTAGCATATAAGCAGTGGGTGCACATGCATCCACTTTATATACAAAAACCCAAAGAAAGTTCTATAAAGATTAAAGGGATGCAACCACTGCGTTTAAAATCTGGATCTACCTCTAGCTGCGAGAAGCTCTATTCTTTCATGTATTGGGTTTTGCTACAAGACTGTAAATATTACTAGTATCATATACATTCATGATTTCAGTGCGAAAAAGGAGAGGAGTCTAAAACCCAGGGACTTTAAATGTTTATTACGCCAATCCTTCCCACAAAAATTATGTGATTTGATATAATGTAATCTAGTCCATCTCAAAAGTATGCTGATCAAACAAGATTTCCTTTATCATTGACATTCTCCTTCATGTATGCCGTTGATTTCAGGGGGTCCGAAGTTGAGGAAATGGTATGGGGCACCTGACCTCCTTCCAAAAGATGGATCGACTTCAGAAGAAAATGAGTCTACTGGTAGCTGAATTTAGTAGTAGTTTTTTCCATGTGATTCCTGCTGTAAAATATCAAATGACCTATGTGTTCTTTCTTTCTTGTTTCCAACAACAGAAGAAGATGAAGTCAGGGATGCAGTTTTAGTTACCGATGGAGATAATGAGATTGGTCAGGTTTGTATATGGTAGTATCATATACCTTGCAATACAACTGCGTAAGTATCTTGTTTACAATATGCAATGTGCAAGCAGAGGCGGAGTGTTGAAGTTTATGGGTTCGAAATACCATTAAATTCACATACTATTTTAATTAGTGAGTTCGAAATTTAATATCTGTACATATTTAGTAAATCTTTTACACATATACAGGTTCAAGCAAAAGCTATTCGTTTCGAAAATGTTTTACGGGCTCTCCAAAATGCTGTCGCACCCGTGTTGGATCCTCTAAAAATGTACTACTTTTGGAGGATCCAATGCGCACTTTGAGACATTTTCGGGGAGTCTGAGCAACATGGGTTCAAAATTTAATATTTGTACATACTTAGTAAATTACTTACACATATAGGAGGTCCGAGCGAAAAGCTACTGGGTTCGGCCGAACCCATAGCTTATATGCTATCTCTGCCCCTCTGTGCAAGCAGTGGACATAATTCATCTTACCTTACCTAAGTCCACTGGAATGACTTTGTCATAGCTCAGTATTCTTTAACAATTCTCCCCCTCAATGATTCAGCATATTTCTCAATCTCTAATCAGTCTCGTCTGATATCAACTTTACTTATACATGGTCTTGGACAGATGGTTATATTGGCTTTGATAATCAAAAGAACTCGGATCAAAGCTCTGGTAAAGGATAAGCGGGTTGCCATGGAAGCTTTTGGTACATATGTTGAGGTTGGTGGCATCTTGATGCATTTTGTAGTATTATAGACTTGGTAAATACTTAATGTTCCTAAGCTGTTATGAAGCCAATAGCAGGTGATGCAAAAGACAGGTCATTGCTAAAGAAGGTTCTAAGGGGTGTTCGTGCTGTGATATGCCCAAATGTATGCTCGTTCTTATCATCTCCACTATCATTTTTTGCTACGACGTATGATCCCCACCAAAAAAACTTTTACAGACACATAATGAGTGCATTTAAATCTCGCATATGCTTCTGGTGTTGGATTTATCTTGTAATTTTTGTTTCCTCTTATTCATCTTAACTTATTTATCTACTTTCTTTCTGTATGCACAAATATTAGCTTAGAAGCTTTCTTATGTGTAAAGCTGCATTTGTAGGAAGGTCTTATATCAAATATAGAGAGTTGGAAAGGTTTACAACATGTGATCCTATTATCACAGGTGATCTTCTCTCATATATGTCTAGGTAATGGGCAAGTTCGCAGTGGTTTATGTTTTGATTTTATGGTACAATGACATTGCAGCTATCTGTTTATAGAGGTTCTAGTGGGGTTCAAGCAATTGTTACTGCCAATGCAAGGAAACTGGCAGAACAAGACGAATCACTGGTTATGGCTTCGGGAATCCCTTACACCATTATTAGAGCGGGCTTATTAGTAAATGCACCGGGTGGAAATCAAGGTTTTAACTTTAAAGAGGTAATCGTTGTATGTGTAGCTTATTTATTAGGTAGATGGTGTCAAATTCACCAGCAAATGAACTCTAAATTCTTCTTTTCTTTTCGCGCAAAGAAAATCAAAATTATTCACAAATCGAAGAGAATACCAGTTTTCATTGTTCATGTCAAGAAAATTCCCTGCCCTTGCTACTCAGTACAATATTTGTCCACTTGAAGTTGTTTAATTCTACCTTTAGTTTATAATTTCCTTCAATCACAAAGTACTGTGCCCGTGAAGAAGGATCTCTGGACCTGATAGACAGATGATGATCTGATAGCTAAAGTTTTGCTAGTGACTCCTAAATAGCGATAGTAGCCAGTTACCACCATTTATAGGAGATACTTTGCACTTGAGATGTCTTCAGTTCTGGTAATAGAGAAAATAAGAATAGACCATTGGATTCCTTGAATGTAATGTAGGACAGAATATGTTGAGTATGTTTTCAGTGAATGGTTTCCTATATTTCCGAGTAATTTGGCTTGCTATTTCCATGCACTTAAAGTCATTCTCAAGGAGGGTGTTTTGTTAAATCAACTAGTGACGTTCTTCATTTTAGGGCTGTGCATCACAAGGAAAGCTGAGCAAGGAGGATGCTGCTTTCATCTGTGTAGAGGCCCTTGACACTGTGCCGCAGAGAGGATTGATATTTGAGGTTTGTTTGAGTCATGCTACTTGAGTGGCCTTTAATATTCTAAAACACTTTAAATAAATGATTTAGGTAGGTCAGACGACTTATATCTCTACTCTTGACGGCTAGAGAGGGTTGTCCTCGTGGAGAGGATCCTCCACCTCCCATCATGGGGTTAGGGGTTCGTGTCATCGAGGGGGTAAAGTAAAAAATCCATTGTTGGACACTGCGGAAGAAGAGTCAGTGGTATGACATTTACCATATTACAAAAAGAAAAAGAAACTCCTTATCCTTGAAAGCATGCACAATTATAAAATGTAGGAAAGCATATAAACCTGAAAGCTACATACTTGTGCTGCTAAAGGTCTTTGAACTGGTATTAGCTGATGCTTAAGGGTGTCAAATGGGCAGATGACTGAGATGGGTTGTGTCAAGATGGGCTAACATCGGTTATAACCTAACTCGCCCCACTCTTACCAAGCTTTAATTTTTGGGTGTTGTTTTCTTATGAATTGTTTAATTACCAAATAAGACTTTTTTTTTCTTTTGTTATCATCATATATAACATATCAAATGAAAGAGAATTATTATAAAGATATTTTAGCAAAGTTGTTCATGAATCAATTGGGCGAAACAATCGAACTTTAGATGAGTTGGGTCAAGATGGATTCAGTTCAACAATGGGCGGATCAATGAGTGGCCTAACCTTGGGCGGATTAAATGAGTTTGAGCTTAAATTGTCGCCCCTATCGATGCTAATGCTGTTCTGCTAACAGCAATCATCCATTGTTGATTAGTTCTATTGAAAAAGTAGTCAATCCACTACGAGTCTATTTGGAGCTTTTCACAGTCAAAGTCAATTGGAAAAAGAAGTCACATTTTTAGTTTTCGCCTTAAATCTCACACTATGCTTTGATGCTCATAGATGCGATCGCCATAATGGAATATTTTCGTGCTGTGCCATCTGATATATCTGACCTAATTTGTTGTCAGTGCACTTCCTTTTTCCATTAGTCTTTCTGTTAAATACTATCTAACATCTCAGTTTGTCGAGTATCAGGTGGTCAATGGTGAGGAAAAGGTCATGGATTGGAAAGAGTGCTTTGCAACCTTGATAGAGAAATCGGAGCTGTAATTTGTTTGGATCCAAAATTGGTACATTCTTTTTTCTTAATTACAATCTACACATCATCATGTTTGAGAGAATTCATCATAATATAATGAAGCTGAAATTTTGAATTCACCTTCCCATGGTTTCTGATATGCACATTGATGATGTTCTGCGCGTAACCATGCTAAAATGGGCATTGAGCAGTTTTAAAGAAGAACTACAGAAGCAGGAAAAGGTCGTGGAGAGGAGTAAATTCTATTCATCCCATGAACCGTAAATTCTATTATCACACAAAAGGTTAAGAACCAGATTTAACTACTACAACAACAACAACCCAGTGGATTCCTACAAGTGAGTTTTGGTAAGAGTAGAATGTACGCAGCTTTACCTCTTCCCTGAAAGGATAGAGAGGTTGTTTCCGAAGAACCAATGACAGATTTAACTGAAATACAAAATTAGTAACTTTACTAATAGACATACAAGGAGAAAACTACAAATCCAATTCCATAGCAGATAGAAAAAGCTACAATGGAGCACTTAACCACAGAGTATTAGTTTCAAAATGTCACGGCCATTAGCCTAGAACTGATGCCACCATCAACAGGTTTTTCACCTACACAGAGAAACAATAGGGTCAGCTACAAGAATCTTCTGTGTCCATTCCATTCTACTCAAACCTAGTTATAGAGAGAAATCTGATTGCCTGAGAAACAATGAAGAGATAGAGCTGAACACCAACGTGATCAGTCAACTGGACTTAATTCTCTTCTGACCGCCTCTTCCATCTGATTGATTAGCATTTGTTGATTCAGCTTCGGAGAAAGCCTCCATAGATATAGTCACAGAACTGGAGAGATCAACAGCTCTTCTAATATTGTTATTTAGCTCTCTAATTAGACCCACGTTTCGAGTCAAGTTCAATTATCACTGAATAAAATCAGCAACAGCTCTCAAATGCTGCTTATAGAAACATAAGGTTATCTTAGAAAAGTTACTCCACCCGTCACAATGTATGTGGCATTGTTTGACTCGGCACAGAGTCTAAAACAGAAACGACGACTTTTGAAACTTATGGTATAAAACAAATCATAGATAGTTGTGTGGCTGTAAATCATTGGAATATTAATGTTAAATTTCTTAAAAATGAGGAAGTATGATATTCTTTTTTAGACAGACTAAAATCGGAAATATGACAGACCTTAGGACAAAGAGGGTAAAACTTATAAGCCAAAATGCATAAGTTTGATGAATTGAAATAAACTTCTAAGTTTCCGGAAACAACAACATTTCTAGTTTAGGGTGATAAAATAAAGGGATGTTTACACAAATAGTTGGTTGAATTCACTGTTTACTTTTCCTAGTCGGTATATATAGATTATACACGGTTATATATATTTTTGATAAGGACACGGTTATATACATATATTATACATTCCCAACGATTCACAATTGTAGCTCATTCTTTACACTACAGGCGAATTGACCAGAGTATGATGAGCTGGATTACCCCAATCGTCTGTTCGCAGGCTGCAGTCTTCTCTCTCGGGTTCAAGTTTGACTGTTTGAGTGAAATAATTCTAATAAGTGTAAATCAGAATTAGTTGCAGACCAGTCACTATATAAATATCAGTGAAAAATTTAAAACAATTGAATTTTTGACCACCATACAAAATAATACTAGCTAGTCCCCAAATGTATTTTTTTAATATATTACTTTCTACGAACGTGTGTGTAGCACATTAATATTAGCATATAATGATTCATTCAATTATTTATGTGAAGTAATACCAAATTTTATTAATGAGATAATTGTATAAGTTTAGGAAGAAAAGATATGTTTTAAAGAAAATGACATTAAAAAATGCAATAATCATTTAAATGTCAATAGGTTACTTTATTATGTTAGCATAATACTTGAACTTAAAATAATTGACCATCTTCTAAACGGGCAAAAATAATTAATTTAACTAAGGTAGATAATATTATTATGTACTTGTAATTTAAAAATATACAATATTATCACATTCACAGCCATTTATGATATAGTAGCTTTTGTTTTTTTCTAATATATATATTTACCTCATGTTCATTGAGAAGTACTATATGGATCTTTGTCTCCTACTATTTGCTAGGTTCTTGTGAAATGGACTCGCATTCATGATTCTCAGGCTAAGTTAAACTTCATGGTATAACCAATTTTTATACTAGTCAATACAAAATAATCACTGTTTACGAAATCAATGAAAAATAGCCACTATTTTGCTGCAATAGGGACCGGTCCCGTATAATATACGGGAGTTCTAGTGCATTTGTGTACGAACTCCAGTATATTATGCTGGACCGGTATACTTTGCTAACTCCTGTAAAATTTGCGGGAGACTGGAGCACTAGTGCTCTAAACTCCAGTATATTATACTGGACAATTATACTGCTGGAACTCCCGTAAAATTTGCGGGAGTTCCAGCATAATTATGCTTGAACTCCAGTAAAATTTGCGGGAGTTCCAGCATAGTTATCCTGGAACTCCCGTAAAATTTACGGGAGTTCAAACATATTTATGCTTGAACTCCAGTAAAATTTGCGGGCATATTTTTCCAGATTTTGAACAGTATTTTTGCTCAGATTAAAGTGGCTAAATTTCGATGACTTTTGAAACTTTGCTATTTTTCAACGACCAGTGGTAAATCTGGCTATTTTTGAATTTTTTTCCTGTAATCATACTAATTGGATTCATTCAGAAAATAAGATCAAACTCATCTCCTCATTTCTATTTCTTCTTAGCTAAAATCATCATTGTATACAAAACGTTATGCTCTTATTTTCAATTTATTTCAGATCACTAATATTAGAATGTATCTTAAAATTACGTTAGATGACAATTATTGTACGAGTCTTTTTATCTTTCGTATTTCTCATATTTTCTTGTAACATTTACTTTTTCTTCCGCTTTTTATGTTGCATGAGAACACAAAAGAAGCAAGAATGATTTAAATTGCAGTTT
The DNA here is from genome assembly GCA_032618575.1 of Nicotiana noctiflora. Taxonomy (NCBI): domain Eukaryota; kingdom Viridiplantae; phylum Streptophyta; class Magnoliopsida; order Solanales; family Solanaceae; genus Nicotiana; species Nicotiana noctiflora. The sequence continues at coordinate 84,810 of JASVEL010009990.1, forward strand.
CTTCTCATAAAAAGACTGAATTAATGTCAAATTTCAAAATCTCTCACAAAGTAATATTTCTCTTTTAGGTTTAACTTTTTCCAGGTGTAATATCTTGGAAAAGGGTAATACTATACAATTATATAGACAATTAATGCTTCTATTTTTACCAGTGGACAGTTAAGAAAACTGGTGGGATCTAGCTATTAACGTAAAATTAGATTAATGTTTTAATTTTTTTTTCTTATCATCATTGATTAATTGTGGGTTTCTGTAACCATCTGCAACAAACTTGCCAGATTGTCAAACATTGGACAGATATATTGCATTAGGTCCTCTTTGGACGATCATAAATAATGAATTTCTTGTTGGATCTTTGGTTATAATCAGAATACAAATGTAAAGCATAGCTAATCATGTGACTTTTTTAACTTTTAATTGCAAGTATATAATCGGTTCCATTTAATTAAGTTTTAATAAAAAGAGAAGGATTGCAGTAGGTTGATTATTAATTTAAAAATAATCATACTATGATGAATTCTTTGAATATATTGAATGAGCTTCAATAAAGCGAAATAAATTATTCACATAATTGTTTCCGACTAGTTACAAATTGAGGTGTTGAAAATTGACGATCAATTTAAAAATAATCAAATTATGATAAATTTTTGTATGTTGAATGAGTTTGATAAATTAAATGAAATAGATTATACATATATAAATCTAAGAAGGACATAAAGCTACAAAAATAATTGACTTTGGAGGGAAGCTTGACGCAACTGGTAAAATTATTTTCATATGATTAGGAGGTCATGACTCGTTAGAGCTGTGAAAACAACCTCTTGTAGAAATGCAAGGTAAGACTCCGTACAATAGACCATTGTGGTCGAATCCTTTCCCAGATCCCACGCATAGAGGAGCTTAGTGCACGGGACTACTACCCCACAAAACTAATTGACTTTGTCCATAGTTGATTGATTGACTCAAAAACTAAACAATATACATTATATTGCTACTGTAAATTAAAATGTGTTAACTTTTTTTATAAAGGAAGAAGAAAAATATTAAAGAACTTAAATTACAGGAAAAAGGGAATATGAGAGCTAGGGAAAACATGGTCCCAATAGTACAGGTAAACTGAAGAAATATTTGTCACCTTGTGTATATATCTTGCATTTCATTTAATAAGATAATGATATTTTTTTTGGGGGGGGGGGGAGGGACTCCAATTCCAATTTTTGCCTACCCCTCCTCCCCTGGTTTTGGGGGGGGGGGGTGTGGATCTTGAATTGACATACTATAAGTATATGCATATTGAAAGTAGACCATTGCCAAATCCCAGAGACAAACAAACAGAAACAGTATACAATATTATTATTATCATATAGAAATTATGGGCAGAAAACCTTGTTGTTCTAAAGAAGGATTAAACAAAGGAGCATGGACTCCTATGGAGGATAAAATTTTAATAGATTACATCAAAGTTAATGGTGAAGGAAAATGGAGAAATCTTCCCAAAAGAGCTGGTGAGCTTTACTTTATCTATTTATTTTATTTTAATTTTTGTTTTATATATATGGACATTAATACTATAGTAATATTTGTTTTGAGTTGCAAAATGATTTTATAAATAACAGGTCTTAAAAGATGTGGAAAGAGTTGCAGATTAAGGTGGCTAAATTATCTAAGGCCAGATATTAAGAGAGGAAATATAACTCCAGATGAAGAAGATCTCATTATCAGACTTCATAAACTTCTTGGAAACAGGTTATTCCTTTGCTCATATATAGCTACAATATTTTCGATATTTTATACTCATTTACTTAGGAAAATTTGGAGGTCTAGAATTAGGGTGGTAGGATAGGGGCTTCTAGAGCTTTTCGTACCTCTTTCCTGAGGTTAGGTGTAGTTTGGTAGGGCCCTCCATAGATGTCTTGCATTTTGTATCGTGCTCCCTATGGTAGTTACTGTTAGGTGTTATTGCATGCCTTTTAATTTACGATTTTATGTGTAGTTATCTGTTTATGCATTTTCTACTGGAGTGACTAATACTCTTTTGTTTTTCCTTTTCTTTTTATCTTCTTTATCTTCTCTTTCACTTGAGTCGAGGGTCGATTGAAAACAGTCTCTCTGCCCTTTCGGGTAGGGGTAAGGCTTGTGTACGTATTACCCTCCTCAGACCCCACTATACACTGGGTAGTTGTTGTTGTTGTTGTTACTCCGAAATCTTAGATCCAATCCGTAATATACATAAACACATTATATTGCGTTTTTCATTGGGCGTGATATTATATATGAATATTGAAAATTGGTGCAGATGGTCTCTGATAGCTGGAAGGCTACCAGGACGAACAGACAATGAAATCAAGAACTACTGGAATACCAACATCGGCAAGAAACTACAACAAGGAGTTCATCCTGGTCAGCCAAACCACATTACTACATCTTCCATTAATCGTCAGCACCCTCGTTCTAGTCATGCAAAATCATCCAAGTTCGGAGAAGTTACGCAACTAAACAAAAAAATTCAAGAACACACAGTTCCTCAGGATTCACAGTATCTGTTAACAAACGTTGGACTCGGAGGATCGTCGTCTTCATCATCCCCTTGTTTGCTTGTCCGCACAAAGGCGATTAGGTGCACTAAAGTTTTTATTAGTCCTCCTAATAGTAGTTCAGTTGGTGAGGCCCAAAATGTTGATCAGTCTCACACTGAGATTGCTCAAAGGGCTAGTAATTCTCACTCAGGCTTCCCACCTTGCACCAGGAATCCCGTTGAGTTCTTACGCTTTCATGTTGACGACTCAAATCTTGATAATGATAACGATGACAAGGTAATGGTGGAGGATTTGGCAATAGAAAATGCAAATACTATTGTAGCATCATCATCATCGTCATCATTATCAGTATCATCTTTGTCCGAGCAACAACAACCAGTGTCAGAATCAACACCTACTTTCTCAGGAGAATTGGAAAATTATAATTTTAATTTCATGTTTGGTCTTGATATGGGCGATCCTTTTCTTTCTGAGCTTCTTAATGCACCTGATATTATATGTGAAAACTTGGAGAATACAACTACTGTTGGAGATAGTTGCAGCAAAAACGAAAAGGAAAGGAGTTATTTTCCTTCGAATTATAGTCAAACAACATTGTTTGCAGAAGAGACGCAACACAACGATTTGGAACTTTGGATTAATGGCTTTTCTTCTTGATTAAATGTTGATCTGGCATGCATGATCATGAGTCAATATGACTCTTAATTATGCACCCATGTTGTTTTTAGTGTCAGATTCAGTTTTTAGAATCAGTCAATTCTGTAATTTATATATGTATTTATTGTTATTTGTTTTCATATTTGTATAAGATGACCTGCTGCGTCTTGATAATGATAACGATGGCAACCCCGCCGCCGCTATACGGTGAGTGACATCCCGCCGCTATACGGTGAGTGACATCCCCGTGTATCTCCCCGTCCCCCTGAATCACCGATCCAAGGTATCTGAAACTATCCCTCTTGGTTATGGCCTGAGATCCAATCATCACGCTCCCTCCCACTTCGCTCGGCTCAGCGCTAAACTTGCACTCCAGATATTCTGTCTTAGACTTGCTTAGTTTGAAGCCCTTAGACTCGAGAGTCTGTCTCCATTCCTCTAGCCTCTGGTTAACATCGACCCTCGTCTCGTCTACCAGCAATATGTCATCAACAAATAACCTCTCAGCCCTTTTGGGTAGAGGTAAGGCCTGTCTACATATTACCCTCCCCAGACCTCACTTTGTGGGAATATTCTAGGTTGTTGTTGCTGTTGACCTGCTGCGTCTACTCTAAATCCGCCACTAATTGCAGCTAGCTTTAATTTGTGGAGGTGGTAATATTTAATTAAGCTAGCTAGCTATTTCCCTAATTAAAAACAGGAATTACAAATTTGTAGCTAAATAGAAAACTTGTTGCTAATCCTACTTAGCGACAGATTATAAAAAAAATTGTTAGCTACGAGTGATTTTGCGATATATTAACTACAAAGTAGGTAGCTAATTCTAGTTTTTTTTAGTAGTGAAATTTATAATTTATTACGAGTCATATGCTGTAAATCAGTTGGATCATGCACGTAATGGTTTTAGTTGATTTGAATTAATGTGATTTATGGTAGTGGGGATTGGACAACCTTTCAAGATTGTCTTTCTTATCGGGTCATTAAGACTAATAGATCAGATCTCATTTAAAATTTCTAAAACTGGTTTCAGATCAATTCTTGGTTCCTCTTCCTTTAATGTCTCGGTTTTTGCATCTTTATAGTACTTTGTTTCTGGTTAAGGTTGGTTTTTCCTTAGTTTCTGAAAATGACAAAGGCTTTCTAAACAAATTTGGCAACATGGGACCATATGGGATGGTATTGATGTTGTCTTCGTAATTAGTGTCCATGAAGTCCGATTATATTTGGATTGACACCGCATACGATCTCATTAGAGGAAAATACTTCATACCAAATATTTTTTCATACTCAAAGCTCGATTCCAAAATTTGTAGTCCCATATATAATGTGGTCTTGATGATCTACAATTGAAATGTTCGTAGAACTTATACCCATACAGGATATGTAGACACTATTATACTAATGTTGAAAGATATAAAGCGGTCTAGACTATTACTGTTCTAAAAAAGACACTTTTTTTACTTCAATTCTTAGCAAGTCTTTGCTTTATTTTAAACTTTTTTATTTAAAAAGATGATGTCTTCGTTAGGCCGAGGTGAAGCTAGAAGCCCGATTACAGGTTCAGAGGAACCATTAATTTATACCCAAACAGTATATTTGTGTTGAAAATTTTATTAAATATATATAAATATTAAATTTAAAACTCCATTATTAGTATTTGAAGTCGACGTTCAAATCCCATATAGTTAAACTCCTAGCTGGGCGAATACTTGCTACACCCGTCGACACAAATACTGACTAACTCAACTCTTCCCACCAAAACTAGAGCTTAATTCATTCTTTGTTACGTATTGAACAAATTTAACTTATCTCACCAACGTCTTCTCTACCGTCCCTCAATTGATTCAAGTTGGGCAATAGAGGGTTTAGCTTAAGTGCTAAACCATGTCCAATTTTGAGTGTTACTGTTTATTGGAAATCATGATGTAAAAGAACAACTAAGAAAATTTTCTCTGTTTTGAATGAATGATTCTCTGTACAGTTTGTGTCTTTATACAATTAGAAAGAAATTTATGTATAACCACCACCTATGATACATGTCCCTGTTCTATTGGTAAAAGAATAACTACCTATGAGATAAATACAAGAATAAGAAAAACTCTATTTAAACGCCAAGTGAAATGCAGTTGTGATGACCGATAGGTCATATCGTATTTTGAAACCTAACTCTGTGATCCGGAGCCTTACAAATTATGTTTAGACCTTTCTCAATTTGCGTGCGCTGTTCGGCCGTCTTTTCGAAAAGTTTTTTATGTTAAAAATTGACATAATGCATAAAATCTACCTCATCCTATGACCCATTTACCAACTACGTACACATTTTTTTCTTTTCAGGGGTCCTATTACCCACCAAAATTATTTTTCGGTGTAATAATTTCACCTTGTCGCTGATGTGGCATAAACAACCAAGCAAGCATCCAATTATGTTTTGCATGCATGCACCTCATTCCTCCCCCCTTTTTTTTTTATCATTTAAAACCTTCTGTTTCCACCTATTTTTCTTTCTCTTTAATTTCTTCTTTAACTTAAAAGCAAAGAATCTTCGATACAGCAAAAAAAAAAAAAAAAAGCAAACACGTTAATATTCTTTTTCGCAAGAGTAGCTTATTTGGTTTTATTACATTACATTTTATGTACAGGCTTGTGTGATCTCAAAATTAACATAAATGATACAGTAGAAAAAAATTCTCTTTAGTGTTCAACTTAATAAAGTCACGAAATTATTTATTTTTATCTTCTTTTTTATTTTCTAAAGCAAACTTGTGCATTCCAACAGTTCTACCAGGAATATATATATATATATATATATATATTTGTAACATAAAAGTAACTGAACGGGAAAGAAAAAAATTATTAAGTTCATCACTTTCTAGTAGAAGCGTTCACTGTAGTATCAAATAACATCAGCTAATAAAGTGCAATTAATTACACTGCAAAATAGTTTAGGAGAGTAATAGGACCCTTGAGATAAAAAGGTGTCTAGTTGATAATATGTTGCGGAGGATTTTATGCATTATCCCCTTTTAAAATTAGTCCTCATGCGCTTGGAGGAGGTGTAGTCACAGTCAAGATTAATTGAGCATAAAATGTTAAATCTATTATGCTAAAAACAAGTTCACGGGGGTAATAGGACCCCCGAAAAGAAAAGGTGTGTAGTTAGTAAATGAGTCAAATGATGAGGTAAATTTTATGCATTATCTCGTAAAAATTGTTAAAACTGAGAAAATTTACTTAAAACTTCAATTGAGTTGGCTTTGGTCAACATATTTTTATAAACGGATCCGAACCCATTTTTTAACTATCTCGGTGGATTCGTATTGAAATATAGGACTTGGGCATATGCCCGAAATCGAATTCCGAGGTTCCTAGCTCGAGATATGAATTTTTGTTGAAAATTGAAAGACTGAAAATTGAATGATTTTAAGAATTGATTGATGTTTGGTCTTGTTGATACTGGGTTCATACTTTGGTTTCGGAGCCCGCTATAGGTCCAATATAATTTTTATAACTTGCGTGTGAAATTTGAAGAGAAACGAAATTGTTGTGATGTGATTCGGACGTCCGTTTGAGAAAATAGAAGTTTCAAATTTTTCTTAAATATTTCATTTGATTTGGTGCTAAATTCGTAGTTCTAGGTGTTATTTTGACGATTTTATCGTGCGAGCAAGTTCATATAATATCTTAGACTTGCGTGCACTTTTATTTTAGAGCCCCCAAGGCTCAGGTGAGTTTCAGATAGGCTACAAAGTAAAATTTAGCTTGGAAAATCTGCTGGTGCATCTGATCTTGTTGTAGGCCTCTGATCTCGTATTTGCGAGATCAGGCATCGCATTTGCGACTTCTGATTGGTTCGCATTTGCAAGCTTCTCATTGCACAATTGAAGAGAAGCTGGGCCACACAGGTTTCGCAATTGCAAAATGGTCTTCGCATTTGTGATGTGGGTCTAGGCAAGGCATTCTTCGCATTTGCAATGATTGTATCGCATTTGTGGTCCCAACTGAGTTCGCATTTGCGAACCAGTCTTCGCATTTGCGAAGATCACAGAGGTGAGAAGGGCCTCACATTTGCGATGGTTCTTTCGCATTTGCGGGCTTCATATTTGCGAAGTCCAGGTCGCAAATGCGACATCTGCAACTGGATAAATATGTCTTAGGGGGGATTTTCTCCCATTCTTTAAATTTTCAATACCTAAAACACAATAGGGGATTTTCTAAGAACTTTTCCCAACATGGATTCTCCATTGCATCCGCATATCAGCTTTATCTATACATCTCATTCCCTCAACAACAGTTCATCCCTGACCTACCATGGCTCTGAAAACTTCACATTCCACCGAAGCTCAAAACCTTTTTTATGGCTTCTTCTACTTCAACGCCTTCCAACAACCTCCTTTCTCGCATCCATCAATATGCTTACCATACCAAACTGCCACTATTTCCCCCACATATATGAGACACTCACGCACCTCTTTTTTCAATGTCCAAATGCACATTGCATATGGTCTTTCTTCCACACTCCATCTTCAACTATAATTTTTTTGGCATGGCTCAAGCCTTATTGTGCCACCCCATATGAACCTTTCACCTATCATGGTATTGATATTCCTGCATCACTCATGGTTCCTTTTATCCTCTCACATATTTGAGAAATCGAAAATGATAATCTCTTTAACAACCTCCACAACTCAGTCAACACACCAAACATACTTTTTTACGTTATCGAATTCAACTCATTATCTTTTATACAACCACCAATCCCTTCGACTCATGTTCAACACATCACATGGTAATCCCCCCCCCCCCCCCTCCATTTTCAAACTTAGTACCGATGGCTCCTTTAATCCCCCACATATTACAAGCGTCAGCTAGAGGAATAATCCGAAATCACCACGGACAATGGATCCGGGGTTTTTCTATGCAAATTATTTGCTCTACTGCGTTAGAAGCCGAACTCCGAACCCTCCTCTTAGGCCTTCAACTTGCAACTGAACTATTTTTCCTACCCTTAAAAACTGAAACAGCTTCACAGCAACTTATCTCTATGATAAGCAATGTAAATGATGCATACTCATATTTTATTTTTGGTTGCAGGACTTTACTCCATCAGCTGTAGACAGCAACACTTGATCACATCTACCGGGAGGCAAACAGTGTAGCTGACGCACTCGCAAAATATGGCATGCTCCTAACTCCTTATGAAAGCCAACTGCAGTGGAATCCAGTACACTTTATGTCTCTCCCGCCCTTTACTTTAGATGCTTTCAACAAGAACCTTTCGGACGTTACTGTACCACGATTGATCCACCATTGTAATAATGTTACTGCTTAGCTTTTTAATATAAACGTATCCTTATTAGCAAAAATAAAAAATTTGGGCACATGAGTCAGTGTTTTCTTTCAAGGGGTAAATAAAAAAATGATAAAAGTGGTCCCTTATGTTTGGGATAGAACTAATATAGTCTCTTAAATAGGGGTGGCATCGGTCGGTTCGGTCGGTTATTATAAAAATACGGTTCGGTTAATCGGTTTTCGATTTTGTAATATTAATAACCAAATCAAACTAAATTGTTTACGGTTCGGTGCAATTTTTTCAAAGTTCGGTTCGGTTATTTTCGGTTTATATTTCGGTTTCAAATGGCTATAGACTCGTGGGAACAACAAAGTTTGTCCTTATATAATTATATACATTACACAGTCTAAAGACTCCTATAAAAATATGTATTCAATACACTGTATTGTGGCATTTCATTCCCCCTCACCAATTATAGCGTTTAAACATGAACACTAGTAGTATGGAACACTAGTAACTTTTCAAATACCAAAAGTCCAAAATATTTGCATACAACAGAAAGATATAGACGTGTATCTTTCGTATATGTAATTGGTTTATAATTTTCAAGTCTACTGTGGACATGCGTATTTACAACATGTTAGTGAAGAGGGTATGCTCTATCCTAGCGCTACTTAACAAATTAATGTAATTCTTGTTTTGAAAAATATAGCCGGAAACAATATTTATATGATGGAAAAGCTGCTCAATCATTATTAATGCACATAAATCGTACATATTCTTGGTCCAGAGTTCTGCAACGTTAACGCATCGAACCAAGCAAAAAGGATAAGTGAGAATTCAAACATGAGTTTGGAAAAGTTCGGTTTTTCGGTTTAACCGAAAACCAAAATACAAAAACCGTGCACCGCACCGAAAACCGAAAATTAATAATTTTAAAATCGTGCACCGACCGATAAACCGATTAAATCATAACCGAAAAACCGAAATTCACGATTCGGCCGGTTTTTTTGGGTTCGATCCACCCCTACTCTTAAATACACTCGAGCTATTTTGATCCTTAAATTATCAAAAATGACCGGCTTTGATATTGATGAGATATTTAACACTCTGTCTCTTAGAGTTAATTGGAACATGTAAAGAAGAAGGTTTAACTAGAAATAATAGAAAAGCTCCATCAAATCCAAAATATTGCGACAAAAAAAACCGCATAAGACATGAAAAAAATATATAAAAAATAATAAAATCTTCACATAAAAATTGAATCAGACACTAAAAATAGCAAAAATTATAAAAGTTGGACCTCTAAATGTGAGTTCTTAACGTCCAAAGGTAAATATTGAGGAAGATCAAAGTATTTACTTCCAGCAAACTTAAATGTTAGAAACTGCCCAGAAATATATTTAATGGACTACTTTAGACTCAATCCAAAACATAAGGACCGTTTTTGTCATTTTGTCGGCTAAATTACAGAAAAACGGGTGGTCCGATTTTGGACCGGCATAGAAGGGCGTCTGAATAACTTCAGCAGTGAAGCAAGAGAATCGTGAATTTCTCAGCTATGGCCTCCGATTCTCGTAAAGGTCTGATCACATGCTTCTCTTTGGTCAAACTTCCTACGTTTCCAATTATTTCCTCTTTAAATAGAGTAATGCTTGTTTTTAATCAATTTTTTGTGTTGATTTTGATGTTTATATAGTGATTGTTCATTTAAGAGCGACTGGTGATGCCCCAATTCTTAAACAAGCCAAATTTAAGGTTTGGTTTTTTCATCTACTTTATGTATTGTCTTTCTTCTTTTATCAGACAAATCACTGATGTTAAATTCTAGGCTTAGTTATGATCCAAAACCCTAGATATATTTCCACTTTACCGTTGTACTCTTTCTCCCAATTACATTTTTTAAAAATTCTTATATACTTTTAACTACTCCATCCGTTCCATATGATGTGATGTTATTTGACTATGCAAAGAAAGAAAGATTTTTGAAACTTGTAATTGAAACAAATCATAGACAATTGTGTGGCTATTAATCATCTTATTAGGAGTAAAATGCGAAGTTTAAAATTAAATTGTCATGGAAAGTTGTCATTCTTTATAGAATAAACTAAGAAGTGTATCACATGAGTTGGGGCAGAGAGAGTAAAAAATATTGTAGACATGTAGCACTTTGGTTACTAAATGTTTAAATTTTACTTTAAAACTTAAGGAATTGATGTCTAAATTGGCTTGAAATTTGATGTGTTAGACACTCGTGCTTCAAGTCTGCCAGTCTTTTAAAGGATGGATGGAGTATAAAGTTTGAGTAGTTGCCTCTTTTGTTCCTATGCAATATTCACAGGCCCCATCCAGCCCCTTGTGTGATAAAACTAAGAAGATAGAAGATAAATTAATATATGATTGAGCACCTTTTGTAGGGATTTTTGATGAACTTTGTTTCCTTGTGTAATTGATTTCACGTACTCCTGTTTATTTCAGTGTTGATCATGCATAATTTATCAATGAGTATTCAATTTGCATCAGTTACTCTATGGGTTGTTAGAGAAATTTCTGCTGTTGGTTAAAATATGAAATGAAAATTAGAGCTGTTTGGAAAAGAGAATGCACCTTTCATACTTTGTCCGTTAGTGCAGATGATAGATGAAAAGAGACTTAGACTCAATCAATTAGTTATCTATGCCTTAATTCCGAATTAAATGTAGTCAACTCTATAATCCTTGGTATCAATTCTCCTTCATTCAGGAGATAATGCCTTGATGGGTGTAGCCGATTGAGTTCTGTATCTAGACGATTCTTCATTTGGACTTTTTTCTTTTGGAGAATGGTAACAGTATATTCATCAGCCTTAAGGAAAAGCTGGGTACCATATTTACAAAGTAGATTAAGCAAAATAGAACCTTGCTCTTCTTACAAGGTTACTACAAGGCTTCTAGAAAATCTATTAAAGATTCAGTATCTTCTACATATTTTTCTTTACGCCAAAAATACAAAGACTGTATACAATCATCTTAATTGTATAGAGTTTTTAGTGTCTTCAAAACACCTTGCATTTCTTCTGTCCATAAAGTCCACCATACACAAGCTGTGATGGAGTTCCACCATTTCTTCCGCGTTCCCCTGCCTCCCCCCTTTTTTCAGCATTTCAGAAGCTCAATTGTAGACTCTGGCATGACCCAATTTAGGCCAATCATACTCAGAAAAATCTGCCAATGCTGACCAGTCACTTTGCAGTGTAAGAACTGATGGTTATTATTTTCTGCATTCTCCTGACATAAGAAGTGTCTTGAGCTTAACTGAAATCCCCTTCTTTGTATTTTATCATGGGTTAAGCATGCTCTTCTAGCCACCAACAGGAGAAGCATATCACTTTGAAAGGAGCATTAACTTTCATTTGGACTTTTACGCTAACCATTAACCTACCACAACTCTTCTCCTTTGTTGGATTTTGGGAGTGGCTATGCTTTGTGGAGCTCACCTAGGTGAACTGGTCCCCATGTCCCCACCCCCTCCCCACCCCCCAAAAAAAAAAGAAAGAAAAAAGAGAAGGAGGTGTCGGTGAGAATTAGAGGGAAGTTCTGTGCTGCTGTAGGTTAGGAATGTCTGGCTTGTATGGCTATCCTTGCAGGTAGAGTGGATAGAGGGGAAAATCGGGCAAATTAGGATTCTAATAGTGTTCCTGAGGAGAGTCTGAGAGGGTCACACAATTTTTGCCTCCATCCTTCAAGCTTTCATATACTATAGTGATTATTCCTTAGGCTTCCTATCCTTTCTCTTAAGCTAAGTGTTGTTGGTTGTGAAGATTGGTTATTAAGGATAGGTGTACTCTCTGCAGCAGTTAGACATGGTCGGAACCGACAGGCAAGGGAGCTAGTGTAACACATTTTGAATGACAACTTAGGTAATAAAACAACCCTAGGCATAATACCAGCATAAATGGAGCGGCTAGTTTTCTCTCTGTAGTACCACTGATGCTAACCTGATGGAGCTGCTTATAAGTGGGGCTGTTGCTTTACTGCAGAAACGGAGCCTTCATAAAGGAGCTGTTGGTTTCTCTTAGTAAAAGTAGTACCGGTAGTAGCTTGTGAAGGGTGTGACCACAAGGTGTCTCTGGTTAGTTTCAATAGATCGAACACAGAGTGGTTCTAATAAGAGCAGATGTTTCCCTTTGCAGCTAGCACAAGGAACAAAGAGGGACCATTTATCCAGGAGAAGCACCTGATAATTCCTGCAGTATGTTGCTGCAGAAGTCCTTTTCTTTAGGGAGTCAGAGGAATAATAGGGTAGTTGAGATTATTCCATGTGGTGTCAGTTGAATTTTGATTTAAGCAAGCTTGGCACTAATTCTACACCATGTTTGTTGTCATATTTGCCTAATTGAATAGTATACTACTCCATATGTCCCAATTTGTTTGACACCATTTGACTAGATGCGGAGTTTAAGATATACAACAACATACCCAGCTTAATCCCACATAGTGTGGCCTTGGAGGGTAGTGTGTACGTAGACTTTACCCCCCACCTTTGTGAAGGTAGAGAGGTTGTTTTCAATAGACTCTCGGCTCGCAGAGTTTAAGATATATAGTTTCTACATGTCTTACTTTTTTGTGCTGGAGCCAGCCTTCAGATCTCTCCTACTTTAGTTTTAGAAGAATTCCCTTATAGGATTAGTGTTATTGTAGCCAATTGAAGATGGAAAAAGCTATAGTTCCTAGATTTTAAATGGGTTCTTTGTTTTATAATTATCAGTCATATTCCCTATCATGCTTCATCTAATCATCATATAAACATCAACATAGATTGCAGGTACTGACAAATTCATCAAAGTAATAGATTTTCTGCGCCGCCAACTTCATAGGGAGACATTGGTACGCCCTTTCTTTTGATTGAAATTCTAAAGCACAGAGGAAAGAATTGCTCTCAAAGTTTTGAAATTCTACAGTACCGATACTGTGCATTAGAGTTGTGATTACTGATATAATCTTTCTTATCTAGTTTGTGTATGTTAACAGTGCCTTCTCACCAAATCCAGATGAGTTGGTAATTGACCTGTACAATGTAAGTTCCTGTACATGTCAGTTTTCATATAATTATTTCAAGATGAATGTTCTTTGCTGATTACACATTTTACCTTCATTTGATAACCACTGGAAGTTTTTTTTTTCTTTTCTTTTCTTTTTCTTTTTGCCTCCATCCTTCAAGCTTTCATCTACTATAGTGATTATTCCTTAGGCTTTCTATCCTTTCTCTTAAGCTAAGTGTTGTAGGTTGCAACAACAACAACAACAACAACAATTATAATTATAATTTTTTATAGACCATTTTGTGAACTTCAAAAATTCAAATTCACAATAACATGAATTTTTAAGTATTTTGTGTGAAATGAAGTATGGATCAAACATCTTCTTGAACCACCACTCAATTTTATAGGCAGTCAAAGAGACGGTATTTCATTCTTTTAAAATGCACTTAGATGTTGTATGCCTCAGGTTCATTTTGCTATTTGAAGTCAAACATATGTTAGCAACTCAACGTCATACATGAGCTCTTGACACTTTTCTGGACGATTAGTAGATGATTATATGTTTCTTTCTGAGTGTCTCCTATTTTCCTCCCCTCTTTTTCTCTCCCTGTTGGTGTCAAAATCTCTATATTGGTAAAATTGGTTAGTCGATGTTTATTGAGCAGGTATCTGAACTTGATTAGCCTGTCAACTCGTGCATTTAGAGCTTATTGTTGATACATTATTTCTATTCTCTTGCATTGCAGAACTTTGGTTTTGATGGGAAGTTGGTGGTTAATTATGCATGCTCCATGGCGTGGGGCTGAGAATTCATGGTTGTTCGCACTACATTGTTTCAAAGCTCCATACCTAGTAAATACATTTAGTAGCAGAATAGAACCCTGGCATCAACTATTAGTCAGCTTGTTCTTCAGTAGATTGTTCAGTATTGAGCTACAGTTAATAGAATGATGCTTGTCGATTCTGCTTCAGTAATTCTTTTGATAGACTATTCTGTCTATACTCGGGCAGGAAACACTTGGGGCTTTTGCGGTCGCTTTTCTTCCACTAGCCCCTGAAGCTTTAGAGTTGAATGTCTGCCATATTGGTGTGAAACTCATTAAGTTCTGTAAAGTTAGCAATCCTCTCTATTCGGTTGTATATAAAATTCTAATGGTTACACACTTGCATCTCTATTTAGGGGTTCGACTGCCCCTCCAGGTTTGCAACCTCCCCAGAAGAAACGTACGATTTGTCTTTTAAGAAAACAAGCTACTGTTTATGAGGGAGAGAATTCCTGAAACAAGGACCATATGTACTGCTGCTGTACTTGCTTATTGAGTTGAATGAGTATTATGCTCTTACTAGCTTCTGCAAAAATTTAGTGAGGTGAATCAGATGGTACTTTGGAGGGTGAAATATTGAAGAGTGATAGTAGAGGATAGGGTTGTACAAAGAAAATTGATAAATCGCCCAAACCGATTGTTCGACTAAAACCGGAAAAAAAATCTGATTGTGGTTTGGTATTAAAAAAAAAATCCGATCATAATTGGTTTAGTTTGGTTTTAAATAAAAAATGTCAAACCGAAAACCAAACCAATCCGATAGTATTTTTATATAATTTTTAAAAATATTTTATACATATAAATATAAATTTTAATGCAATTTATCAATATTTCTTACACGTTTTCACTATTTTATCTTTTAACGTATTATTTTAAATTTGGACATACCATTTTTTAATGTTAAATAAATTTTATAGCTCTTTAGTAACTAAAACAAAGTTTAAATCAATATTAATATTAATGTTAACAAAAAGGACTAATTCAACATTAAGAATGATGATAGTATTGAATATCTATTTTTTAGTTGACATTGATCTGTAATGAAAATAAATAATTTAGTCTATCTTTTTTTTAGTGCTTAGTTATGTAAGTATTAGTACTTATTAGTTATACTTATTTCAGCACGATCTATATGGTGTTTTTAGATTTTGTTAATTTTCAATGTGGCTTATTAATTAGCAATATTTACTTTATGTAATTTTATTATCTTTGTTATTGAATATCTTAGTGTAATGCTATGACTTTATCTCATATTGTTGTGTTATTTTCTGGGAAAATATATTATATATTTGTATCTTAGTGGACTAAAGAAATATTTGAAACACAAGTTACATATTTTGTGCTATGAAGACTTTACCGGGAACCATTCCCCTCGGAAACCCGAAAAGAAAATCAAAACTGAAAACCCTGAGAAAAACCAAAATTGAAAATTTTGATTTTGTTGGTTTTGTTTGGTGTATAGATTTTGTTGGTTTTGTTTGGTGCACTTAGCTCCGCATATAGTTCGGGAAAGGGACGGATCACAAAAATTTATAATGCGGCTCAAACCTGTGACCTTCTGGTCACGTTACAGTAACTTTACCAATTTGTTCAAGAGGCTGTTTATATCGTATCTTGCATTTGAATGATTTCCTTGCCCAAGAATACTTGTGAATTGCTCACTTATTGTCAGACATCAATCAAACAAAGCTAAAATAATCATTTGAATACCCTTTTAATTTGACACCCTTTTGGAATGCAGTGGCTATTACAATTGCTCTTTCTTCCTCGTTCACAGAATTTTTCTTGTTAAGTGTACTGCCCCTTAAAAAATGAAAAAGAAAGAAGAAAATATTGCACTCTTGCTCTTTCAACCTCTCTTTTTTGTGCGATTTTAAAGAACAATTTTCAGAATGGTACACTATAAGAATTTAATAGCGAACATTTAACTTTAAAATTTTAACATTTGCAAGGAAATAAATAAAAACACAACACTCCGTTAACCTTTGCTACTATTTTTCGTATGTGTCTTCTTTGTTTTTAAATACAAGTTACGGAAGGGAATTAATCCTCTGAATGGATGGATAAAGGAGGGTTGGGAAATCTGCATAGATAGGATCGCATACTTGGTCACCTGATGCTATGGAGGGTCCCATCCTTGTCGGGATAAACAAGCAAGGGTTTCATCCTCTACTTATGGGAATGCTACTTCGAGAAATGCTGCTTCAGGATAAACTAGATATGTTGCGAGAGAAATTGGATATTTTCCTATGGCTTGGACCCTTTCACTCGAGAACTCAAAGGGGGGAAAGAATTCTTCAACATAGTCACAAGAAGGTGGTCTACGACCATTAGATCCCTAGAAAAAGGAGCAACTAAGAAGAGAGGGGTATAAAAGAATGAAAGGAATGTCTTCGATCTGCAATGAATATTTGAAAACCGATTGAATCATACGTCACCGAACCGTTTTTAGGTACCTTTTTAAGAAAGTGTAGGTTTTTATACAACAAATCTATAACCGCACCGATAATTATGGTATGTTTTTTATTTTATAAAAGTAAACCGAAAAAATACTGAACTGTGCCGAATGAATTTTACATGTGAAAAATATATTTATTTAGTAATTTTAAAACTAATAATGCATTAAATTTTCTTTGGGCCTTAGAATTATGAAAACTTGATCGGCGACGCGAAGTACGAAACTTTACGATAGCTTTTTCGTAGACGTTCACTTACATCACATCATCTCTATTACACGCCAACAAGTAATTAAACTCAAAATCCTAATTACTAAAATCTATTATGCTACTTCTACTTAGGGGTGTACAAACCGAACCGGAAAACCGCACCAAACCGAAAAGTCAAACCAAACCGATTAGAAAACTCGACTAGGTTTGTTTGATTTGGTTTGGTATTGAGTAAAAAACCCGACAAGCCGACACATAAATATATATACATTTTATATATATTTTAAGACTTTATATAGAATTTTCTTTACAAAAATTCTAGAAATATTTGGGATTCTCTTATAGAATGTAATATTTAATAGGATATAAAGTACTCCAATTTTACTAACCTTAGATAATGGGTTATATGATCACTTTCTTATCAAGTGTTACTGAAATGCTTCAATTTCTTTGTTCTTCCTTGTTCATATATCAAGATTAATTAAATTCTTATATCTTTTCAATTTTGAAGAGGTATTTTGATAATCTAAAATTAAATAGAACTTATCATTAATTAGGTGTCATGTTGATTTTTATGTTTAATTATTAAATTTATTTCACCTTATAAGGATACACCAACAAAAAATTATGTTCAGAGGACTAAAAAAATAACTATCAGGTGTTATTAAAAAAATGCTACCATAAACATATTTAAATAGATCATATGTTTGTCAAGTTTTTAAATTTTTACTAAACATATATTTACTTATAAAAAGTTTAACAAAGTAAGATTGAATAATATTCATATAACAAAAAGAATTTGAAAAACCCGTGAAATCCGACAAAACCTAACCAATCCAACCCGATATAGTTGGTTTAGTTTGGTTTTAATAAAATCCGAATCAACCCGGTCCATGTACACCCCTACTTCTACTTAAACTAAGTTATTTTAAATATTTTTATTAGCAAGACACAAAGTGTTGTAGCGATTATGAGTAGAAAACTACAATGTATTGGATATGTTTTCGTTAATATAATTTAAATTTACTTTTTTGAATATTTAATATTCTATAGACTTTATTTTGAGTCCCAACTCGGTATATTTTTCAACTTGTGTGATTTATATTTTAGTTGCCTTTGTTTGATTTCTTTTACGTTGTTGTAGAATAGTTGATGTATACTCTAGCCATCTTTTTTCTTTTTTAATTTATCACCCTTTACACAACAAAAATATCTAGAGAGTTTTGTTAAGTCCTATAAAAGAACATATGTTATTCAATTCTACTTCTACTAGTGAATTTTGCATAATATTAAAAAAACAAATATCGAAAATTAACTGAATCGTACCGATACCGAAGAGAAACCGACATGATTGGGAAGGTTTCGAAAAGTCTTATTTTAATTATACACAATAGAATAACCAAAAAGTTGATATGGGATAAATTTTATAAATAACCGGCCGAACCGAACCATTAACACCCTTAGATAGATAAAAGGATTCATTTTGTCACATTGTAACTATTTTGAGATTGACACGGCAGTATGTGAAATTACATTTAAATTGTAACATTTCAATAGATAGAGCACAGTAGACTAATGTATGCAATTAATAAATCTCTTCCCCATTTAGAATTTGGGGAAGAAAATAGGGATAATCACTAGAATCTATTACCATTCATTACACAAAGTGAAGTTGGAAGAAGAGTGTTAATGTAATTGGTAAAATTGCTGTCATGTGACCAAAAAATTATGGGTTCAAACTGTAGTAACGGCCTCTTGCGGAAATGTAAGGTAAGACTGCATATGATAGACCCTTGCAATCTGGCCCTTTTCCGGACCTGGACATAGCGGAAGCTTAGTGAATCGTGCTGCCCTTTTACATTGAGTGAATTTGGCAGTTCCTAAGTAGGAATGAAGAGCAGAACATCAGATTCAATAATGAGGCACTAGTTGCCATATTTTTCACTGTTGAAAGACTTGGATGAAGGGCAATTGCTGCAGTCCACAAATTCATTTTCCAATAGCTTGCCAATTCATTTTAGCAATTTGAAGGACATATAATTAAGTTCTTTTATCTTGGGTTTTTTAGTTGTCATCCTGTCTTCTTTTAGACTTGTCCCTTTCTCACTTTCTCCAAACATGTGCCCCTAGGACCACATAACTACTGTCTTCTAAATATGAAAGTTTCTGCAATTGTAATTCATTAACATTTTGTGCCATCTTAGCTTAGTAAGTTATGTGGAAATATTTTTTGAAACAAGAACAAATATGAAGTGAACACTCAACTTACTCTAGATTAAAGTAGAACCAAATTCTTTTTCTTTATATATCATTTGGATTGCGATCAGAGAAAACATCAATATATAACAGTTGTTTGCCCTGATTTTCTTATCATATTCCTTTTCCTCAAAGAAAGAGCAATAAACGTATCATGACTGAAAATATTTCGTATTTTCGATTCTTTTTGGGAGGAAAAGGTTACGAATTCCTACAAATTGAAGCTCTTTTCTTAGCACTTGGCAGCATGCGCAATATAAATTTTGGAGCTAGAGAGTTCAGCTTGGGGAGAAGATTTGCGAGACACGAGTATTAGTTTTTAAGAGTTAACTGTGTGAGGTTATTCTCCTGATATTGTTTTATTCTTTTAGTTAGTGGATAACTTATTTTCACCGATGTAAGTAGATCAATTAACCGAAAAGTGTATCTCTAACATATTTTGCTTTTTTCCATTCGAGTAATTGTTATTTAGAGCTTATTTTATTAGCATCCGCATGACACTTAATTATTTTGATCCTAACATATATTAAACGAAATAAATATCGTTTTATCGATCCGCCAAGACATAGAGTCTAATTTAGTATTCAACTCCTGTCAAAAATAGAAACCAAGATATCCCAATATAATACCTCCACAGATCAATAAATGTATCTTGTTCTATCTGTTCTATGGTCTATTCACCTTTTCAATAGACAACTTTCATGATAGGCCATATAACACAACTTGTGGTTATCATTTCCTATCTAAAATCAAGTGGCACCTTCCTCTAATGTCCAAAATTTCCAGTCAATCACTCACTTAAAAAGAGCATCCTGGTGCACTAAGCTTTTACTATACTCGGGGTCCGAGGAAGAGCCAGATCACAAGAGTCTATTGTACGCAGTCTTAGACTGCATTTCTGCAAGAAGCTGTTTCCATAGCTCGAACCCATGACCTCCTGGTCACATTACAACAACTTCACCAGTTACACCAAGGCTGCTCTTTTGTTACTCGCCCCCTATATATATATATATATATATATTCCATGAAGTTTTAATAAGCTCCCACTATACGCGAGGTCCGTGAAAGGGACGGACCATAAGGGTCTATTGTACGCAGCCTTACTACAAGAGGTTATTTCCGTGGTTTGAAAATATGACTACCGGTCACATGGCAACAATTTTATCTGTTACGCGCCAAGGCTCCCTCACTCAGTCACTTGACTCCCTATATATACACTATTCCAAGAAGTTATGATAACAGATTTCACATACAAGCCATTCCTTGCCAGTGAAAATGCTCAAACTTCTCTTTCTTTTTGCTGTCGTGATATCAAGCAGCAATGCTGCTGTACAAGATTTTTGTGTAGCAGACTTAAAAGGACCAGAATCCCCTGCAGGCTATTCTTGCAAAACTGCTACAAAAGTCACAGTGAAAGATTTCGTGTTTTCTGGCTTAAGTGCAGCAGGAAACACCTCAAATATAATCAAAGCATCAGTTACACCAGCATTTGCAGCTCAATTCCCTGGTCTAAACGGGCTCGGTCTCTCTGCAGCACGTCTCGACTTAGCCCCGGGTGGTGTAGTCCCATTTCACACTCACCCTGGTGCTTCTGAAGTCTTGCTCGTCGTCCAGGGATCAATTACTGCGGCTTTTGTTTCTTCAGCAAATACTGTTTACTTAAAGACACTAAAGAAAGGTGAACTAATGGTATTTCCACAAGGTTTGTTGCATTTTCAAGTGAATGCAGCTGGTTATACTTCTGTAGCTTATGTGTTCTTTAGCAGTTCCAATCCTGGACTACAAATCACTGATTTCGCGTTGTTTGCCAACAACTTGTCTACTAAGTTGGTTGAGGCTACAACATTTCTTGATGAAGCTCAAATCAAGAAGCTTAAGGGTGTTCTTGGAGGAACTGGCTAAAAACTTAGTTTTGCCTGTTAAATTGGTCTAGCTAACAATGTGTTACCATGTAATGTGTTTGTTATTTCTTTTTATTCAAAGTTGTCATTTTTGCTTCTTTAATTTGTTTTAGCAACTAATAATTGTCTTTTCATCATTCTTTCTCTCAATGCCATGTTATTGTGAGCTTAATTAGTCCTTTAACTTTTTCAGCTATGGATTTTAACTTCAATTAATGGCCGTCTAATTAAGTCATAGGAGCAGAAGCTGGTTAAATTGAACCCGCTTCGCCGCAAAATCCCGCTGTTTATATGTGTAAAATATATATGTAATAAAAATGAATCCTTCAAACCTTTTCGACCTTCAGTTCAGCGGTAAAGTGGAGTCATTTTACGGCAGAGGGCTCGGGTTCGATCAGAGGCGAAGCCACCCTATAGTTAGGATGGTCAATTGATTACCCTTTATCGGAAAATTACATTGAATATATAAGTAAAATGTTAAGTAAGTACATAATATATATTGAACACCCTTTGTCGATTTTTTCTTTTTACTTATTTCAAGGCCACTGGGTTCGATCCATGCTCTTTCATGCTCGTTCATGCTACAGCAGAACAATTCATGAGCAAGGAGTACTGCATTTGTTGTACTCTTGTATACCTTCTGACAACAGTGCTTCATTTCTTTAATTCTTTAGTATTAAATTTGCTCAATGTAATAATATATTAAAATTGTTAGCTCTATCCTATTAATTTTATTGTTTGTAGCATATTAAAATTGTTTTAATTGCTGTAATAAATTACTTTATAGTATTATATTATATTTATTGTTTGTAGATACAAACTTAACAAGTTATTGTACTTGTATGTGCAGATTTGTGTAATTATTGTACGTTTGTCTGATTTATTTTAACACTTATGTACATTATAAACGTTGTGTTTTTCTCTTTTACATGATTACGTGAAGGAAATTTATGATGTTCTTGAAAAATTATGTTGTTTTGTCCGACTTTAAAAAAACACTATCTCAAACTACAATTTTTCGAGGAGCATTATCAAAAGAGAGAGTAACATACAATATCGCTTCGTGGGGCAGTTGCATTTATACTCACTTTTTTGTAATATTTTAAATTGTGCCCACTTTATAAAAAAAATTGCAAGTGTACCAGCTTTTTCGCATAACTTCAACATACGGATTGAAGTTGTAAAGGCAATCACGTAAAACTTCAACATTCTAGTTTTTGTGTTGTAACTGAAAAATTTCAGCTCTAAGCTAGCTTGATATTTCTAAACTAGCTTCAAATTGATATTTTGTTAGGTAGCCGCTATAACTTTGATAAGTATTTGTTCATGCTTATGAGTAATTTATCTTGTAGTAGTAGCCTGTTGCAGTTTACTGGAAACCATCCAATTCGTTGTTTCTCATTATCATATATCACCATTTTGTCCAGTAGAGAAATATCTATAGGTGAAAAAAATATCAGAAAGAGAAAGAATAAATGCACAAAGAACTTGGACAACTCTTATCAAAATCTAGTTCCCCTTTAGTATTTATGCAGATAAAGAACTGCATTTTCTCTTCACTTTGATGATACTATTAGTCCAACGTTATTTATAAATGTTAAAACACAACCTTGCTTTCTTCTGGTGAGGTACGGGAGGAGAATGAGAGCTGAAGTTGTTTAAAAAGTGGGTAGAAGTTAAAAATTTTTAAAAAAATGGATATAACTTAAATGGGGGCGTCCAAATAGGGTGCCCCGTTGAATTTTTACCACTTTGTTGTACGTTGTAATCAATGTTTTAAAAGGTGGGGGCGTGAAACCAGGCGTTTTACCTCTCACTAGGCGAGGTGTAAGCCCTGAGACATGAGACAAAAGTACCACAGATCTTTAAATTTTACTAATTTCAAGAATTTTACGATAATATAAATTAAAAATAATTAGAAAAATTACATCAAAATCACAAAATTATAACAAATAATATATCAAAAATATTTATAAATTATAATTCTTCTATGAATAATACGAAAAGTATGACATATACCATAATATGCAAATTAGTTGCAACTTCGTCACAACTCAATTATCAAAAGCAATATATTCGATATGAAATTATATATATATATATATATATATATATATATTAAGAAGTAATAAATCTTGAAAGTATTTCAATATTATAAGTTGATATTTTACTTAAAATACTCCTTTTATTTAATATATTTTCTATTTGAAAGAGAATTTATATAAAAATATAATTAACAATTTAAATATAATTCTCTAGCATCATTTATGTTCGAATCAGCCTCTTTGCAAAGCAGGGGGAAGGCTGCCTAGAGTATTCCCTTCCCCAGACACTCACGAAGTGGGTATTGAACTGGGTCGGCCCTTCTCTAGCATCATTTATATTTAAGTTTCAACAAGTTAATAAATTAACACATAACTCATCATACAATATCATGATAACTAATTATTTGTAAATAGCAGTATTTTAGAAAGTGTTAAGCATAGAAAAGCGATGAGGAAGCGAGAAGCGAAGCACGCACTTTTTTGTTGTGAGGCGTAATTTAACGCATAAAAAAAATATAGGCATAGATAAATGGCTAAGAACTCATTAAAAATAACATATTAAGCAAATAATAGATTTAATTCTTAAATTTACTACAATCAACAACAACAAAAAAATCACAATTAATTCACAGAAGAAATCAGTAAACAGAGCATAAAGAGCACTTTTAATAACAAAAAATAGAGCATAACAAAAGAAAAAGAAGACGTATCATGATAATAGAAGAAGAAAAAGTCGTTTAGGGCAAAAATGAGTGCTTAAAAAGTGAAAAAGATTGAAAGAAGAACAGAAGAGAAGAAGAATACCAGAAGAAGACAAAAAACAGAGTATGAATGTCACGATCCAAATCTACTACGGGTAGTGATGGCGCCGGACACCGCCGTCAGGCTAGCCAAATTAAAATACCAATTAATTCCTCTTTTAATACTATTGAATATCTAAGGTTCTTCCTTCCATTTTTACATAAATATAAGATCACTTCATGGATTTAACTCAGTAATCACAATTAGAACAAAGTCTTACTGAACCATCCCAGAAATACGGTGTCACAAGTTCATGAGCAACTACGGATAAAGATATAAAAACACAACACAACCTCCGTCCGGAATACAATGGACAGAAAGGAAATACAATTACTAGGAATGGACTTTAAAAAGTTACGGTCCGCCTTGCATACTACAACTCACCTAGTCCCCGAATCGTCCGTGCTTCTGCACCCAGTAGGACACTAAAGTATCATGTACCTGTGCAACAAAAATGCACAGAAGTGTAGTATGAGTACGTAATCAACGTGCGAAGGTTTTCGGGGTAATCACCGCGCGTGAGTATCCCGCCTAATCCCGAAGGGGTAGAGACGAGATGGCCAACTTCAACACTCACTAGAGGCCAATTAACAATATTCTATAAGGGTGAGAAAAATCATGGATTTATATAAAAGTTCTAATTGTGAGGCCAGGGAGAACATGTAAGCACCTTCAATAATAAATCAAGGGCTTCCAAAGTCTATTCTTTATTATATTATCAGTTTATATCAAGCCACGTAGGGCCAATTTCACATTTGCAATTATTAAGAACAAATAAACATGCGCAAATCACAGCGAGGCGACGGCCCGATCCAACAGGAATGTAAATTGTGCACTGCCGAGGGTCGAGCGACACGAACCATAGATGCATCTATTTTCTCCGAGGCGTTCGGTCCGTTCCATAAATAAACATATATCATGCTCGTGAATCATCCATGCGAAGCAGGCACACATAAAATACGTGCTCAAGTAGGAAATTAACAGCTCCTCAAGGATAATCCTCCAAATAAACTACTTTCTCTTTTAACATTTCAGGAAAAATTAATATTAAATCTCTTTTTGAATTTCTTTACCAATTTAAGGTGACCTAGAGAATTCAAACTATCAATGGGTTCACAGTAATCCAAGTATAACATGCTTTCGAGTCCTAGTCTACCCGGACAATAGCATAATAGTAGCTACGCACGGAATCTAGTCACCTCGTGCGTGCGTAGCCCTCACAAATAGGAGCACATAACTATTTTACTCACCTATGGGGTAAATTCTCCCTCACAAGATTAGAAAGGAGACTCACCTCGCTCCGAAGACTCAAAACCGGTGTTCGACATTCTTCCGAAGGCTTGAACTAACGCACGATGCACCAAAAATATGCCAGTGATTGTGAGCACGTGATTTTTGCCCTATATGAGAATTACTCCCAAAATTCAAAATAAAAGAGTTTTGTGTTGTTTGCAATATTTGTGAATTTTGTGTTATTTTTCTTGAATTGTTTGCATTTATCTGTGCATATTTATTTGTTTAAATAAATAAAAAAAAATAAAAAAATATATTGTATTTATATAAAATTCAAGTTTATAATTAGTAATAATTAAGTTTATTTTATAAAATCACAAAAATATGTATTTTTGCATTTTTAGCCTATAATATCCAATTTGTGCGATTTTATTTTAATTAACATCTAATTTTTTGTAATAATAATTATTATGAGTTAATTGGTGTTTTTAAGATAATTTCGGGTTTTATAATTTAATCTTAACATTTTTTTTTTATTTCATAAATAAAAAAAATTTAGAAATAGAGAAGATAAATCCGGAATTGGGCCTCATCTTAATTTTTAAACTTGAGCCCAAACCTATTCTACCCAACCCAAAACCACATAACCCAAACCCATAACCCATAACCCATATACTAATTACTATACACTATTCAAACTAACCCTAAACCTAAAACACACATAACACAAAAGCCTCCACTACACTATTCTCTCTTCTTCTTCTTCACCTCACCCAACCGCCAGCTACCATGGCCACTGCCATCATCTCCCTCACGACAACCAGCAGCCATCGCTGCCCTTCTCCCGTCGGCAGTCACAGCAGCAGCTCGCCATAGCTGCTGCTGCGTGTTGGCCAAGAAATGAATTCGTTTGCTTTTGGCCAAGAACAAGGCACGGCCATGGCTGCCGAGCTCAAGCTCGTCCATGGCAGTGACGTCCAGTCGCCATGGTTGTTGTTGTCAAGCTCCGACAATGGCAGCCATGCTCTTCTTCTTCATCTTCCTTTCTTTTTGATTTTTCCGGCAATGGTGGATATATATATATATATATATATATATATATATATATATATATATATATATATATATATATATATATATATATATATATATATATATATATACACATGTATATAGGTGTAAACATATATTATATATGTATATATATGTGTATATATAGCATACATGTATATATATATACATATATATATATATATGCTTGAATAAAGTAATAAAAACCCTAATTATGCATGTGTATATACTATGTATATGCTGTGTATATACGTGTATACATGGGTATATTAAATATATATGACTATATGTATATATGTATATTTTATATTATTTTTTATTTTTCAGGCAGAATATATTTCTCGTTATATTTTTATTATTTATTTTTATTTTTTCGGACAATATATATATTTTCTTGGTTTTTCGGATATATATATATATATATATATATATATATATATATATATTTTTTTTTTTTTGTTGGAGGGTAGATATATATATATATATATATATATATATATATATATATAGACAATATATAAATATTTCGTTTTATTATTATTGTTGTTATTTTCACTTTCGGACAGATTTTTTTTTTAGTTATTTATCTTTATTTTTCGGATGAGATATTATATATATATAGGAATTTCATTTCTATGTATATTATGAATATATGAATATATATAGACCGGTTCTATATATATAAATATATATATGTATATTTTCGGATTTAGATAGTATATGATTGATTTTGTTTCTTACTAGTTGTTCATTATGTTCTTGATTATTTCTTCATTTTTTCTTACTTTAATCATGTGTTTTGTTAAGTTGTTAATATAGAAATGTTATAGTTCAATCATTTTTTACCCTAAATCTTGGTTGTGATATTGGTAGATTTAATTTGAATATTAGATGATTATTGAGTTTAGTAGACTAAATTTGGTTCATTATTTTGCTTAATTCTAAATTCGGATTTTAATTGTAGAATTAAAATAGTTTGTTGGATATGTTAAGTTTAAGTGATTTGAAGTTACTTGTTTGTTGTCATTGTAAATCTGAAATTTTTGTTGTTAAAGATCATATTGTTCTTGGTTGTTCTTCAAGATTGTTAGAATGGTTGTTAAAATTGTTTAAGAATTGGTTAAATTTACTATATTTTGGTTGTTTGATTTAGGTGAATTGGTTATAGCTGATAAGGGTATAGTAGCAAATTTTAATAATGTTGGGGGTATTTTAGTCATCAAATTATAGTCAATTATTTGAATTAAAGTTATTTTTGTCCATTAGTTATTTAATTATTGTTAAATTAAAGTGGAAGACAAAACAAAAGATAGTGGTAATAAAAGTATTAATAGAATATATATAATGGGGAATAAAACATAACATAGTGGAATTAAAAGTGGGATTAAAATAAAAAGAAAGTGGAAGTCTTACTTTTAGTTTTTTAATTAATAATGGTTTATTTTTAATTAAAAGGGGACCTTGAGTCTTGTGTATATAAGTTAGAATCATATTTCATTTAGGGGGGAGAAGAAAACATTTTAGAGAGAAGAATCTGAAAAAAAATCTTAAAGAGTGTTAGCAATTAGTAAAACAAAAACAAAAACGAAACAAAAAAAAAAAAATCTGAAAAATTAGTCTTCCATTTTTACAAATCTTATTCTGAAGTTCAATTCTGGTGATTAATTCTTATTGCTTAAATCCGGATACTGGATATTTTTGAGGTGGTTGTTGCTGTGATATTGCTGCGTTGTTATTTGTTGTGTTGATCACCGGTGTTCTTTTCTTTCCAATA